>VDFB02085128.1:0-24436 GCA_007258455.2 Sequoia sempervirens | reverse complement strand
AAAGAAAGCAAAATGACATTTGGATTGTAGCAAAGAGTTCAAAAATTTGAAATTGAACTCCATTACATTGTTGGAGCATAGGAGCCAGCTAACTACCAGACAAAAAGCACCTATGTACATGCAAAAACACATGAAAAACATACATAACAACATACATGGAAACATACATAAAATGATGAGATGATCGAGGTGGCCCACCAGACGGCGATCACCGAGTAGCGACAGATCGAGCAAACGGCCCGCCGATGGTTAGGGTGGGAGTTAACGGCACCGCCTGCTGGGTTTCGCTGTTGCCGAAAGTGAAAAGTGCGCTTGGCTTTGTCAACAAAAGCCTTTGATGATGCAAGACAAAGTGGAGTTGGAACATGGGCCTCTTCTGTTTCGAGAGAGAAAGGTGAAAATAATATTTGTTTCGTGGTATTGGGCCTTTTTTGTTTCAAGAAAGAAAGGTAAAAATACTGTTTTCTAGCAATGAATAGTCATTCGTTTCTTCAGTGTTCATGGAAAAATGGAAAAATGGCACATACACAGAGCGGATATACATACCTTAGGGAGCTCCGAACACCTGCAACTCTTCCCATTGCTATCCACCAAAACGTCGCTGTCCAAAAATGGAGAAAATGGGACCTTATCTGGGCTTTTTGATATTTGCAAATAATGGTTTCGAATGCCACGTTTTTGGCTTCTTGTCCATGCCGAAAAATTATTTTGAAAATCCGCCAGCACTTACACGTTTTCCTAGCGATGGTTGTAGGTATTGGGCCTTTTCTATTTCGATAAAGAAAGGTGAAAATACTATTTGTTTCCAGTTTGCACGTTGATAGGGAAAACTGAAAGTTTGAGTGGACGTGGACAAGTTGGAGGAGAAAACCAACCAAATTGAGGTGATAGGTACTATCCAATAGTGTTGTAGAATATTTTACAACACTATTTGGGTTGCTTGTTTCTTAACACCTAGGGTTTTCCAACATGAATTGTTGCAAAACAAAATAAAGTGCGTACTATGAATCACACTATGTGTTGAGGGTTAATAGAGTCCCCCTTAAATGACAGATGTGCTATTTCATCAAATACAACACTAAAATAACTGAAACCCAACATTGTGTTTTCCAAATTGCAAATATTTTGTGCACTTTTTTTTTTTCAGTCATGCGAAATTTAAATGCAATTTTTGCCCAAATTAAAAGTCCTTATAAATTTTTGAAGGGATTTTGAATACATTGAGATTGTCTATATTACAAAAACTCTTGAAGACATTGTTTCTGTTTAGTAAGAATGCATGTTGGAAAACCCTAGGTGTTAAGAAACAAGCAATGCATATACTGTTCTAAAATCCTCTACAAGTGAGAAGAGACAACATGTTTTCCAACAATGCAAATAATGCGAGCATTTTATTTGTTCCAATCAGATAAAGAAACTGAAATGACATTTGGACTATACCAAAGAGTTGTTCCAAAATTTGAAAGTGGACTGCATTACATTCTTGGAGTAATGAAATAAAACTCTTCATAACGAACTAATTGAAATGGGACAGTGTGTTTTCCAACACTACAAACCATCTATAACAACACTGTGCCTTGCAAGTATCATAATACCTACTGTTTTCCAATTTCATTACATTCTTCGCACCTCGTTTTGCTATTTGCAAATAATGGTTTTGAATGCCACATTTTCTTAGGTTTTTTTCCATTCCAAAATATGATTTTGAATACCCACCGGTCCTGACACGTTTTCCCAGCGACGGGACAGGCCACAGTAGGTCGGAGTTAACGTCCAACCATCAAGACTTTCCATTAGTGCAATTTGTCCATCTAACCTTCTTTTCCATCGGGGCATTTTGTTCCAATCAGATGAACAAATTGAAATGACACTTGGACTGTACCGGCAGACAGGACCAAACGTACAGGAAAGGTAGGTGATAGTTAATTGATATAGGACAGTGTGTTTTCCAACACAACAAGCAATGTATAACACTGTGCCTTACAGGTTTCCTAATACCCGCTGTTTTCAAATTTCATTACATTCCTACTATCAAAATCACAAAAGGTTCTTCACACAATCACAAAACATATGAAATTGAGTTCAGGGGTGAGTAACCAATTGGGTTGTTACTTCTAGAGGCCCTTACAACACTCACAATTTTACGAAACATTGTGTTTTCCAAAACGATAGTGTATAAAATGGTGGCAACAATGGGATGTTATCTGGGCTTTTTGCTATTTGCAAATTATTATTTTGAACGCCACGTTTTGCGCTTTTTTCTCCATTCCGAATAACAATGTGAACTATGGCGAACATAGGACAGTGTGTTTTCCAACACAACAAACAATCTATAACATTGTGCCTTGCAGGTTTCATAATACCTGCTGTTTTCCAATTTCATTACATACCTACTATCAAAATCACAAATGGTTCTCCACACAATCACAAAACATACCAAATTGAGGTCAGGGGTGAGTAACCAATTGGGTTGTTACTTCTAAAGGGTTTTACAACAGTTCGAGTTTTAGGAGACAGTGTGTTTTCCAAAACGATAGTGTATAAAATGGCGGCAAATATGGGATGTCGTGTGGGCTTTTTGCTATTTGCAAATTATGATTTCAAATTCCACTTTTTTATCCATTCCAAATAACAATGTGAACAATGGTGACATTCTTGGTTTTATGTGGTTTTCAAAATATAGCATTTCATTGTAGAACCCACAAATTCTACTTTCTATAAACGTTATTCGGTAATTTCACTCATATTTCCACATTGGGTTGTCGCTTATTTCATTCGGAAATGGCAAAATTTGAAAACCAACATATGGGGAGGAAACAAAACAAAAATTTAAAAAACCCTCGACACAAAAAAACATTATTAGACCTGCATTTCAACTAAATAGTCCTTTTCCCAATGAAAACCATGCAACATTCAAAATAAGAATGTGAACAATGGCGATGTTTTGGGCTTTATGTGATTTTCACAATAGTTTGTGGTTTATGTAAACCTTATTCAATTATTTTGATTTTCACAATGGTTTGTGGTCTCTGTAAACCTTATTCAGTTATTTCACTCATATTTCCATGATGGGTTGTCATCTATTTCATTCAGCAACCACAAATTTTCAAAACCAACAGACGGGAGGAAATGAAATTAAAAAACCCTCAACAAAAAATCACAAAACGAAAACCCCGCAACGAATAGTCGTTCGTTTCTTCAGTGTTCATGGTAGAATGGAAAAATGGCACATACACAGAGCGGATATACATACCTTAAGGAGCTTCGAATTCCTGCAACTCTTCTCGTTGCTATCCACCAAAAAGTCACTGTCCAAAAATGGAGAAAATGGGACCTCGTCTGGGCTTTTTCATATTTGCAAATAATGGTTTCGAATGCCACATTTTTGGCTTTTTGTCCATCCATGCCGAACAATTATTTTGAAAACCCGCCAGTGTTGACACGTTTTCCCGGCGACGGGACATTAACGTCGGGCCGTCAAGTCTTTTCGCCAGCTACTTTTCTGTCCGACCACTTTTTCGTCGCGGGTCTTTTGTCCACCGCGAGCCCTACCATGGTATGGATACGATATAACATATAGAATATGTTATATACATAGGTGAATTTTGTCTAGGAGTTAGCTTTCTCCATTATTTTGCAACTATTATTTTAAACCAAATTTATTATATTTTGTTTCTTTTTCCAAAAATTACTGCAACTCCTAACACCCCATGCGATTTGTTTGAGCCCATTGACATATTCTTTTAAGCCACAAGAAAGAGAATCACATTATTATTATTTCTTTTTCGTTCTCCATATACCATTAATTCTTTGCTCGTGGTATTCGCCAATAACTAGTTAATAAGAGGTCAATTTTAGCTCGGGTTTATAATGGTAAATTGAGCCCTACATTTTAGTGTCTTGCATACAAGGTAAATTCCAACTAAATTACACTTGCACTTCGTATTGATTTTTTTTATGGGAATATCTCTCTTTGGTATCATTCAAATTCTAGTTCCCATAAGATCTTCACACAACTCATTAATAATAAGACATCTAGAAACCCTAAATTAAAGAGGCATTGACTAGTTTTATTTCTTATAATTAAATCATATAATCATTTCATTTTATTTAATACAATATAATTTAAAAAATTATTATTTAAATTTATATTGTATAATCAATAAATATTATTTAATATTATAATAAATTTATATTATATTATACATATCATTATGTAACATAATTATTACATAAATTTAATATTTATATATTTATCCTTTTTTTCTTGTAATTATATTATACTATTATTTGATTTTATTTTTGTTTAGTTTGATATTTATAATAACTTTATAATATTTAAAATTTTAATATATAATTATTTGTATATAAGATAATTAAGACAAAATTAATAATTATTAATATTAATATAATATTAGAATTAGGCATTCATTATCCTACAATTTAATTATAATGATTAATATATTATATACATAATTTTAATTAAAATTAACATTTATGTAACAGTTTAAAATATTATGTTACTACTATAATTAACAAAATGAACATTTAATTTTATTCATATTAACAAAACTTACATTTATTTTTATTAATAGATTTTTTTTTTTTTTCAAATAAATTATATTACATATTGTTATTTAACGAATTATTATATAAATTTATTTAAATAATCATTATTTTATTATTTCTTATAATTATATTATATAATCATTTTATTTGATTTATATTTTATTTAATATAAAATAATTTAAGTAATTATTATTTAAATTTATATTATATAATCAATAAATATTATTTAATATAATATAATAAATTTATATTACACTATTCATATTATTATGTTACTTAATTATTACACAAATTTTATATTTATATAATTACCATTTTTTTCTTCTAATTATATTATACTATCATTTGATTAGATTTTTATTTTGTTTGATATTTAAAATTTTAATATATAATTATTTTTATATAATACAATTTATTCTTATATAGTATAATTAAACTAAAATTAATAATTATTAATATTAATATAAATGCATGTAGCTACCACTAAGTTAAAATATAAGCATGCATTATCCTATTATAATGATTAATATATTATTTACATAATTTTAAAAAAAATTAATGTGACATTTTCAAAATGATTATGTTAATACTATAATTAACAAAACTTACATTTAATTTTATTCCTATTAATTAAACTTATATTTTACGCCGAAGGCATATCCAATATGAACATGCCCAAGCTAAATGTTTAAATCAACGACCCATTATTTTGGATAGACCTGGGAGATGATTAAACTGATCACGCACGTTGATTTTACCGCCAGTCCTTTTTCCCCCGAGTTTGATCTTTTTACATGGCCTTGAAATGCAATTTGCATTTTATGGAAAGTTTGTGGTTACCAAAAATACGAACCCATTAATGTCAAGGCTATCAATGTTAGTGATAGACAATATTTCTTTTGTCGAGACAGTTCTTCGTATTATTATTTGATTTGCTTATTCCAATTTCGCAGGGGGAGGAGCAAAGAAATATTCCTAGTGTACAAAGAAGTGAGGCCAAAAATAAAAGCAAAGGTGGTGTACTAAGCATGTAATTAGGGGTTTTAGAATCATATGAAGCCACAACATTTTCATGAATTAGTGATCGTTGATCTTTTTCAGATTAGTCATTTTAAAGGAGATACTAGAGGCAATTGGAATCGTATTAGTGACAGGTGGTGACTTGGCAAGAGGGCCGAGTGGGATGAATAAGCCCGCATGGAAATAGAAAGTAAATACCATGAAAAATAGATTGCATCATGTTATGGTACGCATGCTTATGACCAAGGGAATGAGTGACACATTGAGGGTAAAGAAATTAACACTAGACAAGGTTAAATATATTAAGCTTAGATGTTAAATGTCAAAATGGAGTTGTGGGAAATAAATAGTCTTTTATAGAAAATAAAATAAAATAAAATAAAATAAAATAAAATCATGAAGATTATAATTAAATTTTCATGAGAGTTCACATGGTGGACAATCTTTTTATTTTTTTTATAAAAAATTGTTATAAAGGAAACAAAGAATTTGGAGTCAGAGAACTATATAAAGTTAGTAACCTTTTCATGAGAGTTCACATGGTGGACAGTCTTTCCAAGGATGGGATGTGTTGATAGGGAGGCTGCAGGAAGCAATCACAGATTCCTGGAAGCTGCAGGAATTAGTTACACTGTTTTTAGATGCTGCAGGAAGCAATCACAGATTCTTGCACTAGGCCTTGTCATAGACCTCCTTGGTGAAATTTTCTATTCCACCTAACCTATAGGAACTCTACCTTTTCTAAGTTCCCCTGGTTCTCCTGCCAACCTCACTACCTTGTCAAGCTTGCAACTACCAAGCCAAATCTTGGTGCTATGACTCCTTTCTTCCTTAGCCTTTTTATGCATCCAAAAGACTA
This sequence comes from Sequoia sempervirens, assembly GCA_007258455.2. Lineage (NCBI taxonomy): Eukaryota > Viridiplantae > Streptophyta > Pinopsida > Cupressales > Cupressaceae > Sequoia > Sequoia sempervirens. The sequence goes on along the minus strand of VDFB02085128.1, from coordinate 17,988 downwards.
ATCTTCCCTCAATACATGAATGAATCTTGCAGGGGTGAGGGAATGTTTTTCAAAACTCCAAAACAACCTCCTAGGGTTTCTGGAACTTCACTTAGACTCCAACCTACCAACACTTGCATGAAGCCTATTCCATAGGTTTAGCCTTGAGCCACTATTTGGTCTCTGAACAGGGGTAAATTGCTTTTCCCTCCTAAACCCACCAAAGAAACGTGGTTCTTGGCTTAGGAAATGTGTTTTCCCTATCTACAACTTCAATATTTCTAGGGTCTTGGCTCTGTCCAGGCCGTACTCTGCCCTCATGCAAACACTGCCCAGAAAACTAGGGTTTCTAACTGTTCAGAACTAGTTTTAGGACTGGTGAAAAGTTCTCCAAAACGGATTGCTGGGCTCTCCTCCTTGGCACCATACATGGCCAAGACCTTCCCCTAAATTCTCCAAAAAGAATTTTTTGAAAATATTTTCTCCCCTGCAAGTTATCAACGCTGTTCTATAGCCTTTCCTAGCCGGGCTCTCACTGGCTCGCCTAAGGCAAGGCTTTTCGCATAACTCTTGCAACCAAAGAAAACCTAACACCTACCACTAAAATATGTACAGAGATGGAGCCTGACCATGTTCCCAACAATTCCATACTTCCAGGTACGGAGGGAATGCAGCCTAGAACTCCATTTTTACATAGTTCCAGTCAAAACAACAAATAAGGAAATAAAACACAGAATTTACAAGAATGGATGAAACGATGGAACAACTATCAAATGTGCCAAAAAAAACTTCCAGAGGCTTCTCTACATGCTAAAAAAACCTACAAAATGCCTCTTTTAATTCATTTAGTTGCTGTTACACCAATAAGAACAGAAAACACAAAAAATAAGACAAGAATGCTGTTTTCTTTAATTTCTGGAAAAATAGTCCGTACAAAAAACTTCTAACCAACCCAAAAAGGTTGTGGAATTCCTTAAATATGCCTCCCCAACAATTTAGGTTCTTGGGTCGAGGCTTAAATGACCTAAAAATGCCTTTTTGTAAAACCCGCTGTGTTTTCATACATTTAACAATTTTTCACTATTTAGCAAAGTGAGCCTCTAAACTCATTGGACTCTTGACACCCTCTTTCCCAAAGACCAAAAACAACCCTAAGCACCTAAAATAATGGTCAACATGACCTTATGAAAGCACAACAAAATTAAAAACTCAAAAACAAAATAGTCCTTTGCCTGGTGCTCCTGCACCATTCTCCCCCTCTCAGCACAAACAACTAAGGAATTGTGGGAGAGATCAGCGACATATCAATGCCTTGCTTCTTAAAATATGCTTCTTCTACCCAGGTAGCTTCAGATTCATGCTTATCCTTCCATTTGACAAGATGCTCCATGTACACCTTGTGCCTTGTAGTCTTCTTCACTCTTGACTCCAAGATCTTCTCTGCTTGTAGCTTGTCTGGAGTTGGTATGGACATGTTGCTGATGTCCTTGAAGACCTCCTGACTGTCCTGATCCAGATCCTTGACTGTCCCTTTATACTTGATTAGATCAGCCACATTGAATCTAATGGTAACTCCACCTTATATGCATTCTTGCCATATTTGGCCAATACCTTACATGGACCCACTCTTTTCATCTGTAACTTGGTTGCCATTCCCTTCTGCAATCTAGATTTGTTGAGGTGGACCATCACATAGTCCCCAACTGCAAATTGTACATCCTTCCTTGACAAATCAACATTCTCCTTCAACTTTTGGGTTGCTGCTGTAACTGTTTTCTTGACCTGCTCATGAATCTCTTTCATGGTCTAAGTGAAGTCTTCTGCATGTCCACTCCTATTCTCCATTGATCCAAGGTCTCTGAGTTCACAAATACCTCTTGGGTGCATCCCATACACAACCTCAAAAGGACTTTTCCCTGTAGTTCTATTGACACTGTCATTATAGGCATATTCAGCTTGAGAAATTACCATATCCCATGTCTGTCCATATTCTTTAGTCAAGCACCTCAGAAGATTACCTAGCACTCTATTAGCCACCTCTGTTTGACCATCGGTCTGAGGATGGTAAGCTGATCCAAATGACAGATTTGTTCCCAATCTGCTCCATAGAGTCTTCCAAAAATGACTCATGAACTTCACATCCCTATCTGATACAATGCTCAATGGAAATCCATGGATTCTTACAACTTCCCTAAAGAAAAGATGGGCTATGTAACTTGCATCATGTGTAGTTTTGCATGGAATAAAATGACTCATCTTACTAAATCTGTCTACCACAACATAAATACTGTCAAAACCAGTCTTGGTCTTAGGAAGACCTACCACAAAATCCATGCTCACACACTCCCATGGTCTGTTTGGAATGGGCAGGGGTTGATACAAACCAGCATTGCTAGCTCCCCCTTTAGCTTTCATGCATACAACACACTGTTCCACATATTTTCTGACATCTTTTGCTAACTTAGGCCAATAATAGAATCTTTGAACTAGCTCTAAAGTTTTATTAATACCAAAATGTCCACTAAGACTGCCATTATGTTTTTCTTGAATCAAATTTTCCCTCATTGATCCTCTTGGAACACATAACTGATTACCCTTAAATAACAGTCCATTTTGCAAAGTATACTCAGCATACTGACTATGAAAATGATTCTCAAAATCAAAACATACCTTGTAGGCTTCTGAAAAATCTTCATCCTTACCATAGAGGTCTTTGAAACACTCTATTCCAATGCTCTTCAGTTGTATTTCTTGCAATGTCAGCAACCTTCTGCTTAATGCATCTGCAACCTTATTCATTTGTCCCTTTTTGTGCTTGATAGTGAATGTGAAAGCTTGGATGTATTCCATCCATTTCAAATGTCTATTACTCAACTTCTCTTGGGTGTTGATGTAACTAAGTGCCTGGTTATCTGTGAAAATCAGAAACTCTTTGGGCAACAAATAATGCCTCCACTTCCTAAGGGACTGCACTAAAGCATATAACTCAAGATCATAAGTAGAGTACTTTTGCTTGGCTTCATTGAGCTTTTCACTAAAGAAGGCTACAGGCCTACCTTCTTGACTAAGTACTCCTCCTATAGCTACTCCACTTGCATCACACTCAACTGTGAACAACTTGTCAAAACTAGGCAACAACATAATAGGTTGGGTTGCCACCTCTTGTTTCAGTTTTTCAAAACCTTTATCAGCCTCTTGAGTCCACTTAAACTTTGTTTTCAGACCACCTTTGATAGTATCTAGGACTGGTGCACATATACCACTGAAATTCCTTATGAATTTTCTATAGAATTGAGCCAAACCATGAAAACTCCTTACCTCTGTTGCTGTGGTTGGTGTGGACCAGTTTAGGATGGCTTCCACCTTGCTTGGATCCATCTTCAACGTTCCTTGAGATACTACAAAACCCAAGTACACAAGCTCTTGCTTGAAGAACTCACACTTCTCAAGATTGATTGCTAACTTCTCTTCTTGCAACCTTTTAAGAACCATCTCCACATGCTTCAGATGTTCTTCTGCTGTCTTATTGAAAATCAGTATGTCATCAGGATAGACTACTACAAAGATTCCTGTGAAATCCTTAAGCACTTCATTCATTAGTCTCATGAACGTGCTAGGGGCATTTGAGAGGCCAAATGGCATCACTTTCCACTCATACAAGCCATAATTTGTTTTAAAAGCTGTCTTCCACTCATCACCTTCCTTAATTCTAATCTGATGGTAGCCACTCTTGAGGTCCAACTTAGTGAAATACTGTGCTCCTCCAAGGCAATCCATTAAATCTTCTATTCTAGGAATAGGAAACCTATACCTAATTGTAATTCTATTAATTGCTCTAAAATTAGTGCATAATCTCCACTTACCACCTTTTTTTGTTGCCAAAACCACTGGGACTGCACATGGGCTGATGCTCTTTTGAATTAGACCTTGATTCAACAATTCTTCCACTTGCCTAGCCACCTCTTGGTTCTGTTCAGGTGTAAGCTTGTATGCTGCTTTGTTAGGCAACGAAGCTCTAGGTATAAAGTCAATTTGATGACTTATTGCTCTCTTTGGTGGTAGAGTTGCAGGTGTTCCATCACTGACTATGCTCTTGTATTTGTCAAGCAAGTTTTGGACTGCTGCTGGTAACACTGTCCTTTCAGCCTTTTCCTCTTCTTTGGGCTGCATCATGATCACATACCCTTCATTCCCTTGGTGTAGATCCTTGATGAACTCCTTGCCACTGCTCAACATAATGTTAGGAACCTTGGACTGTCCTTCATCATCCTCAATCAATGACTGCAGTTTGAAGGTTCTTCCATCCTTCTTAAATGAGATGGTGTTCTCTTTTCCATCATAAACAACACTTCTATCATATTGCCAAGGTCTGCCCAGTAGTAGATGACATGCATCCATGGGTAATACATCACAAACCAGCTTGTCTTTATAGCCTCCAATTGAAAATTCTACTGTGACCTGCTCATTCACCAAAACACTCTGCCCTTTATTCAGCCATGTGACTTTGTAAGGATTGGTATGAGGTACCTTCTGCAATTTTAACTTAGTTACTGCCTCCTTAGAGATGATATTATTTGTAGAACCAGAATCTACAATGACCTTGCATACCTTTCCCAATATCTTGCACCTTGCTCTAAACAAAGCTCTCCTTTGCTTAGGTTCTTCCTTGACCGGTTGTCTGATCAGCACTCTATTAAACATCAGATTTTCACCTACTTCTGATTCTATTTGACTAATCTCAGGGGATTTGACACTCATGGCATCCTCTTGTGCATAAGCTACTCTTTTCTCATTGCTTGATGAAGAAGCTTTCTTCGGGCATCTATAAGCTGGATGACCTAGCTGATTGCAGTGATAACATTTCATGGTGGCAAAGTAAGAGTTACTTCTGCCTGCTCCTCTTCCTCTGTTTGAACCTCCTTGAGGTCCTTTTCCTCTATTAAATCCTCCTCTTGAAGATGTTTCACCTCCATGCTCAGTGAGTTTACATTCTCCTTGGGTTCTTTGATCATTACCTCTTCCTTGGTAACCTCCACGCTGTCCTCTTTGATCTCTACCTCTGCCTCTGCCCTTAGAGGACTTAGCATGCTTTCTTTTATTCCTCTCTTCAATCTTTATAGCCAGCTGATAACATTGGTGGACTGTCTTGGGACTGAGTAAAGCCATCTCTTCCTGTATGTTCCACTTCAAACCATTGAGGTACCTAGCCACTTTTAGGCTTTCATCTTCTGCCACATTTGATCTCAAGCAAAGCTTCTGGAACTCTTCAGTATAGGTGTTGACATCTTGGTCTTTCTGCCTTAGACTTTGCCTCTTCTTGTGCAACTAAATCTCATAGTCATCTGGCATGTAGGCTTCCTTTACCTTAGCAACCATTCCTTTCCATGTTGATATGGGCTGCTTGCCTTCTTTTTCCCTTTCTGTCTGAACAAACTTCCACCATGTCAAAGCTGATCCTCTCAATCTTGATTTAGCAACCTTCACCTTTTGTGCTTCAGTGACTCCATCACACTCAAAGTGATTCTCCATGCCTTCTATCCAATCCATGACCAAATCAGGATCCATCTTTCCACTGAACAATGGTATGCCCTCAAGTCCTTTTCCACTCAATGCTTGCAATGCCTTCAAGAAAGGCTCCTCCTCCAAAACAGGGTCAGGTTCAGGGACCTTGTCTTCCTCTACAACCTCTTCTTCCTTTGGCACTGTTCCTTCCAACCTTGCATTGTTCAATGCCTTTTCCAATTGCTCTATTCTTTCTTTCAGGGACTTGTTGTCCTCTTCTTGTTCTTCAACCCTCTTGGCTAACTGTGCATTTGTCACCATCTTGGGTGGTTCACTTGATTCAACTTCCTCTGACATATAAGCTGCTTTCCCAAATCTTTTGCTGGCTCTGATACCAATCTGATAGGGAGGCTACAGGAAGCAATCACAGATTCCTGGAAGCTGCAGGAATTAGTTACACTGTTTTCAGATGCTGTAGGAAGCAATCACAGATTCTTGCACTAGGCCTTGTCATAGACCTCCTTGGTGAAATTTTCTATTCCACCTAACCTATAGGAACTCTACCTTTTCTAAGTTCCCCTGGTTCTCCTGCCAACCTCACTACCTTGTCAAGCTTGCAACTACCAAGCCAAATCTTGGTGCTATGACTCCTTTCTTCCTTAGCCTTTTTATGCATCCAAAAGACTAATCTTCCCTCAATACATGAATGAATCTTGCAGGGGTGAGGGAATGTTTTTCAAAACTCCAAAACAACCTCCTAGGGTTTCTGGAACTTCACTTAGACTCCAACCTACCAACACTTGCATGAAGCCTATTCCATAGGTTTAGCCTTGAGCCACTATTTGGTCTCTGAACAGGGGTAAATTGCTTTTCCCTCCTAAACCCACCAAAGAAACGTGGTTCTTGGCTTAGGAAATGTGTTTTCCCTATCTACAACTTCAATATTTCTAGGGTCTTGGCTCTGTCCAGGCCGTACTCTGCCCTCATGCAAACACTGCCCAGAAAACTAGGGTTTCTAACTGTTCAGAACCAGTTTTAGGACTGGTGAAAAGTTATCCTCCTTGGCACCATACATGGCCAAGACCTTCCCCTAAATTCTCCAAAAATAATTTTTTGAAAATATTTTCTCCCCTACAAGTTATCAACACTGTTCTGTAGCCTTTCCTAGCCGGGCTCTCACTGGCTCGCTTAAGGCAAGGCTTTTCGCATAACTCCTGCAACCAAAGAAAACCTAAAACCTACCACTAAAATATGTACAAAGATGGAGCCTGACCACGTTCCCAACAATTCCATACTTCCAGGTATGGAGGGAATGCAACCTAGAACTCCATTTTTACACAGTTCTAGTCAAAACAACAAATAAGGAAATAAAACACATAATTTACAAGAATGGATGAAATGATGGAACAGCTATCAAATGTGCCAAAAAAAACTTCCAGAGGCTTCTCTACATGCTAAAAAAACCTACAAAATGCCTCTTTTAATTCATTTAGTTGCTGTTACACCAATAAGAACAGAAAACATAGAAAATAAGACAAGAACACTGTTTTCTTTAATTTCTGGAAAAACAGTCCGTACAGAAAACTTCTAACCAACCCAAAAATGTTTTGGAATGCCTTAAATATGCCTCCCCAACAATTTAGGTTCTTGGGTCGAGGCTTAAATGACCTAAAAATGCCTTTTTGTAAAACCCGCTGTGTTTTCAGACATTTAACAATTTTTCACTATTTAGCAAAGTGAGCCTCTAAACTCATTGGACTCTTGACACCCTCTTTCCAAAAGACAAAAAAAAACCATAATAACCTAAAATAATGTTCAACATGACCTTATGAAAGCACAACAAAATTAAAAACTCAAAAACAAAATAGTCCTTTGGCTGGTGCTCCTGCACCATGTGTCCTTGGAGTTATGCTCAAGGTAGCATGCCATTTGATCAAGGATATGATAATTCACCTTTAAGACCTCTTCAATGTACCCATTGCACATTTAAGTAGCCAAACATATACAGAGAGAAAGAGAAAGGAAGAGAAAAGGGAGAGGGAGATAGAGATAAGATATAGATAGGTGAAGAGTGAAAAAATAGGAGAGCAAGAGAGAGGGAGAAGAATGAGACAAAGGATGAGAAAGAGATGGAGATAGAAATAAAGGGATAAAAAGAGGGATAGTGAGAAAAAGAGAGAAGAGAGAGATATAGAGATAGAGATAGAGATAGAGATAGAGATAGAGAAAGAGATAGAGAGAGAGAAAAATAAATAAATAGAAATAGAGAGATAAAGAAGGAGACAACGATATAGAGAGATAGGTAGAGATATAGAGGAATAAAGAGGGACATAGAAAGATGCTTGATACTGAGGGGGATAGAGAAAAATAGATGAGGAAAAGAGAAAGAGAGAAGATCACCACATAAGGACAAAGACAAACAAAGAAAAAAGATACCGAAAACACACACGCAGACAAAACAATAGACATATATATAGGGAGGGTGATTGATATATCTCTCCATATCACTCTCTATCTCTCTATCTCTCCCACTATCTATGACACTCCCTCTCTTCATCTCTATCTATAGAGCTATCTCTCCCTCTCCCCCCTCTCTCATTCACTCTATCTCTCCTAATCTATATCTCTATCTCTATTTCTCTCTTTATCTCCCTCTCACTCCTCTCTATCTCTTTCTATCCATATATTTTTCTACCTCTTTCACTATCTCTCTATCTCTTTCACTATCCCCCTCTATCTCTCTATATCACACTCTTTCTATGTCTCTCCCTCTCCCTCTATATTTATTGAGCTATCTCTCCCTCCCTCCCCCATCTTCTTCTATATCTCCCTTTATCCCCCCTCTTCTTTCTCTCTCTCTTCTACCTTTCTCTCCCCCTCTCCTCTCTCTTCCTCTCTCCCCCTCCTCTCTATCTCTCCTCATCTACCTATCTCCCTTTCTCTCCCTCTCTCTCAATCTCCCCCTCTCTCAATCTCTCCCTATCTCTCCCTCCCTGGCTCTCTCCCTATCCTCCTATCTATCTCTCTATCTCCACCTCTCTCTCCCTTTCTCTTCCCATATTTATCTATTTCTCTCTTTCTCTTCTCATATGTCTCTATCTCCCCCTACTTCATTCCCCCTTTCTCTATCTCCCCCTATTTTTCTCTCCCTCTCCCATCTCTATTTATCTATCTATAATCCTCTCTATTTGTCTATCTCTTTGTCTTTCTCTCCCTCTCCTCCTCTATATCTCCTTATATATCTATATCTCTATCACTCTATCTCACCAGATATATATCTCTCTATATCTCCCTCTACCTCTTCCTCTATATCTCTCTATCTCGTCCTCTCTCTCTCTCTCCCTCTCTCTCGCTCTCTATATATTTATCTCTCCCTCTACCTATATCTCTCTATCTATTTGTCTCCCTCTTCTTCTCTCACTCTATCTTCATCTCTACCTCTATTTTCCTCTCTCCCCCTTTATCTCTAGACATGTCTCCCTCTCTCTATCCATCCATCTATTTCCCTCTCTATCCCTCTCTATATATTTATATCTTCCATCTCTATCTATCTCTCTCTCCTCTCTCTCTTTATCTCTCCCTCTCCTTCTCTCCTTCTCTCCATGTCAATCTCCTTCTCCTTCTCCTTCTCCATCTCTATCTCCTTACCACTCTCTCTTTCGCTCTCCCTCCCTCTATCTCTCCCTCTTTCTATCCCTATCTCTCCCTCTCCCTCTCTCCTTATTTCAAACATAACATGAGCCCGTTGGTAATGGAGCCTGATTATCTTCCTAATTTAGAGGTTTTATTTCAATTATGTTTGGATCCCTATAAGTGGATGCATAGTTGTTTTGAAGCTATCACTTCTCCATTGAGACCTTTGTTGCACAAACAACATCATTTGCTAAATGGCCTACCAATTGACCTCATGTACTGCATAAATGTATGCAAAAAATACACCAAGATTTATCCTATTTGACCTTCCACACTTCAAGTCATTTTTTAATCCTTATAAGTGAATGCTAATTGATTTAAAGCTATCACTTCTCCATTGAGACCTTTGTTACATAAACAAACCATTTGTTAAAAGACCTACCAATTGACCTCATGTACTACACATATGTCTACAAAAAATACACCAAAATTTTCTCTACTTGACCTTTCATACCTCTTCGGCATACCCATTGCACACCAAGGTGCAATTGCTAGTTATTTTTTATTATATCTAAAATTATAGTTAAACTACTATAAAGGAAAGTACTAGCCACTACGTGGCACTTGTTTGACATGATTTCAATACTAATTAAAATCTGCTATAATACTCCTTTTTCCACGTGGGGTATTTTGCCCTTTTATAGGCTGTTTAAAAACTATATTTTTTATGTGTATAATATATATAATGTGATATATATATATATATTTTAAAACTATTCATTTACCAATTGCAAACATACATATTTCAAATGTATTATGTATATTAATATATATACGTATGTATGTATGCTTTATTTGAAATCTCACTCAAAATGGTTCTAGATTATGCAACACAAATATTTGGATTCGTCTGATCCCAAGAGAATCTTCGCTATTTCCAATCCAACCCTTGGATCTAATATGTGGAATTTCATAATTGATTGTAGATGGGTCATTTTGCCTCGCCTCTCCTAGTTGGTTCATAATGGAGAGTTTGCATCCTTTTGGAATGACTCATGGAATGGCTTCCCTCTATTAGATCAAGTTGAAACTATAAGAAATGCAAAAAGAAGTTCTTAAAGGGTGTTGGGGTAACAAAGTTAAAAACTATTTCATTGTAATTGAGTATTCCTTTCTCCCAAAATTTAATGGAATGATTTTTTGGACCGGCCCTTTCCTCAAGAACAAAAATCTATCTTGAAAGCTTTCCTTAAAAAACAAAAAAGTTGTGTACTCAAATAAAGTTGATGAGCTCATTTGGACTCCCACAAAAACTGGTCATTATTCCATCAAGCAAGGATCTCTCCTAATCGAAAATAAGTCTGATGTCAAATGGTCTCATCACTTGTGTTGGAACGATAAGTGTCTCACAAAAGTTGGGGCCTTCGCATGGCTTGTTATAAAAAAAAAAAAATCTTACTAGTTCTAGATCGGTGAAACTTGGCATTTCTCAACCTTTTAATTTCCCACTTTGTTGCTCAGTAGAGGAAAATTTTGATCATCTCTTACTGAACTATTAGTTTTCCTATAACGTGTAGATGTGGTTATGTGGCAGGCTCAACTAGTATGGTCCTCACTCTAAGAAACTTCTTGATCTTTTTCTAAGTTGGCAAGTCCTTTTTAGAGAGTCCGCCTTCTCCTCCATTTGGGTGGTTTCTTCCTCTCTTGTGATCTGGAATGTTTGGTTTCAAAGGAATAACTGAATTTTCAAAAAGGAGAGTTCTAGTTTTGATCAAGTAATCAAGAAGATTGAAGTCTCAATTTATGAGATTGTTATGTCTCACATTATTAAAGATGATTTTGGCATTTCTTTCACATTTTGGGATGCCAATGTTCTTTCTAATTGGAATCTTCTCAAGCTCCCCCTTTTGGTTGCTTTCAATCTAAGAAAAAAATTGACAGAAATAAGATCTCTTGGATTCTCCCTCTGTCACCAGTATTCAAACTTAACTTTGATGGTGCCTTTGGTGTAGATTGTGTTATTAGATATTGTAGTGACAATGTTATACCGACTCTCTCTATAAACTTGGGTATTTGTACTAATAATTAAGCTGAGGCCAGTGCTCTGATGGCTGGAATTAGTCTTGCAAGGAAGATTAATGTGGCTAGGATTTTTATTGAGGGTGATTCTTTGATCATTATAAATGTAGTTAAAAAAAGAGCTTCTCCTAACTAGAGAATCATGTATATCATTCAAGATGTTTGACACCTCTTGAGAAATTTTGAATTTTACGAGATTCACTATATTCTGAGAGAAGGAAATAAGCTCGCTGACAGTCTAGAAAATTTGCCATGTGATTTTTGTCAAACAAGGGGGGAACGGATAGTTCCACAATTCCATATTTCCCCCACATACTCAGGCTAATTGATAATGATAAAAGATCTTTAAGTCAGTAGTTATGGCTGACTTCTCTGAAAGGCTTCTCAATTTAGAGGAGTCTGTTTTTCCACTAACTTCGTGTGCTGTTTGTGGCAGGTACTTGGTTGATGATGTATTTATTTCTATTCATCTCTCCTCTCTTTCTGTACTGGCACATCCTCCCCTCAATCTATAATCTTGTGTGAGCTGGGAATCTGTTGTACATTCCCATCTTATGGCGTCAGTCGATCGGTTGTTGAGGACAGTTTCTCATTTATTGATTAGCACTCGTGCCTCTTTCTTTATTAAGCCGCTCCTTTCCAGTTTTGGCACATCCTTTTCCACTGTGCTGTATTGTGAAGGATGTGTTGTTTTCTAAAGAGGTGTTCAATGATATGTTGTTTATTTTCTCACGAAGATATTCGACACCTCCCAGGTTCCACTGTCCTCTCAATGTGGTCATTCATGGCCTGCAAAAGGACTGCCATGTGTCAAGTTGAACAACTCTATGCTTTTCCATGCTTCTGAATTTGTCGATTCCATTAGAGGTGTGTTCAATTTATGGACTTTCCTTATCCACTTTCAACCCCCTAATCAGATTTTTGTTGTTGGTAGTGTTGCTCCTATTCGTGATCTACCGCCTGAATCTCTTAATGAGGCGATCTAGGCCTCTTGATTTTTACAGTCATGGTCTTTTTGTTGGTTTTTTTGGGTATCAAGAATGTTCTATTGTTTCAACTGTCGCCCCTCTTCCGCCACTTTTTGCTTCCCTGTAATGGGGTTTTTTTGGTAATATTTCTATTAATTTAATACAAGTAGTTCAGGTGCTCTACACCTTTTGCTCAAAAACATTATATTACATTATTGCCATTTATTTATACATTTTCTACCTACACTTTTGGTGTTTCTTCTAAATTTTATCATAATCAATGAATCGACAAACAGCATTTGGCTAACAAACAGCATTTGGCTAACGAGCAAGAAAGGAAGAAAACCAACTTCTTTTTCCTAGCATAGCAAAATCCAATAGATATTTTTAGCACCACCAGGTTTTCTATTTGTAAATGCAAGTACATACAAACATTTATTGTAGGTACAAAAGATCCAAAATCTCTAAGTTTAAAGTTGCATACAAAGTTCTAGGATCATATGAAGTTCTAGATTTCATAGAGTATAATCATCTTAGTTTGCTTCTTTTAAATCCAAATTCAAATTTTAGGTACCAATCCTTTGTCACAATCAAAATAGTCTCTTCATATCCTACTTAAAGATATCCTTTTATTTTAGTTATTTAGTTTATCTAGGTTTAGGTACATGTTTATAAACTTAGTTTTTATTTATCTAGGTTTTTAAATTAAGTTAAATTTATTTTCTACAGACATATTGGATCTAGAAAATGTATGAGAAACATAAATATGAATAGTAAATTGAATGTAGGTATAGAGATGGGTTTACAAATAAAAAATAACAAGAAAACAAAAGTAGCTAGGACCACAATCATGGTAGTGACCTAGTTGCGATCACAATTATGGTAGTGTCCACTAACAATGAGCATTTAAAATCTATAATTTGAACTAAACAATCAATATTTTAGCTATTTGTGTGCAAGAATTCTTCTAAGGCCTAAGAAAACCTTGTTACTCATAGAAATTTATAGAAGGGAGTTGTAACTTGAATTTAAAGCATTTTTTTGGTAATTGGAGGGATAGGAGAAATATTTTTTAGAGAGTTTTTTGCTCATTAGAGAAGATAAGAAAAATTAGAGGGACAAATGTGAACTCCCACCTATTGTATATATCTTACTAAGATAATAAAGAAGGTAGCAAGGCCATTTCCCACTATTGTAGAACATAGTTTTCATCCATGTTGGGGGTTTTTAAGATAAAATCTAAGTTTTGTTTGATAGTTAAATTATTCTTTTGCTCACAAAATTTATTTCTATAAAAGAAAGCTTCATTTATTTGAATGAAATCTTTTATTCTTGAATTCTAATTTAAGAGTTTAAAATTATTTTTTGGTATCAAATTGGTTTGATTTTGTGGGGTTTTGGAAGTTTTTGTATGGAAATGACAACAAAATCTCAAAAGATAGCCATGGCAAGAGAAAATAAACTTAAAGTTCATGTTAAAGGCATCACCCAAAATAAAAAATGGTTAGGACAACAAGATAATTTAGCTAGAAAATAAATTAATTTATGTTACAAGAACAAGCTTCTATAGGTGACTTAGTTAAGGAACTTGATTAAAAGTTGGAATTGATGAAGATGAGATTACAAAAGAATATTTCTTAAAAGAACAAATAAGGATAAAGAAGAGAACATATGTTCATTAAAATTAGAAACAAAAGAAGAAATTAAATATTTTTATGGAAAAATAAATATAAAATTATTGGATGTATAGACTAATCAACTTAAAGTGTATTTTAGTGTGCATAAAGTAAGTGTGGCACATTGGAAAACTATGTTGCTAATTGTGAAAAGAGAAACAAACCTAATGCTTAAAAATGTGAAGAATTTAAGGAATTGATCCATATAAATTTCAATCCCATAGAAGATAAGGTAGATCAAAATATTAAATGGATTTACTATAAACAACAAAGTGTTCAAAGTGTGTAAGATTACACTATAAAATTCTATTGGAAAACCATGGTGAATGGTATGGATTTAGATGAGGACATGGTGAGGAAGCATCTTAGTAGACTACTTTCCCACATTTGAAGGAGAGTATTCACTCCCAATCCAAAGGTCTTGGGTGAGGCATGTGTCCAAGATTACTACATAAAGGTGAGGAAGAGGTATGAATGTGAATATTCCAAATACAATGGTAAAAATAAGGTTAATTGGAAAACAAAGAAAAATAATATTGGTGTGTAAAATAGGATAAAAATGACAAAAACTAATTGAAAACATTGTAAAATAGATTGACATGTGGATTTAAAATGTTGCAAGATCCATTTTAAACTACATCCTAAAAATAAGAACAAGGGAAAAGAAAATGACGGAACTACGAAATCTATGTTACTCATCGAAGATGATAGCATTAAAATAAAGGATAGTTTGGATATAGATAAAAAACTTGGATGCATGACCACTCAGGGTAAACATGAACTTGAGGAGATGGAAAAACTTTCTTACTTTCAAGTTACAAATTAATAAAACTAGTGTAAACACATTAATATATATGGTTTAAGGATGGGATTAAGTACATAATCAAAGGGCACCAAATAAAAAAAATAGTAGATATGGTAAGATCTAATTAATCCATTAAGTTAACTCCAAAAACCAAGAAAGAAGATATTGGGAATTTCTACCATGACTAACTCTAAATTGAAAGGCTTGGATGATGAATTTTCATATTTTTAGGAAGTGTTCATATAGCTAAAATGATTTCCAACAAGAAGTGAGGTGAACCAAGATATTCAGATCCTGCTAGAATCTCCACTATCTTATGTCATATTGTTTCAGTAATCACAACTAAAGAGAAATGAGTTCAAGAGGCAACTTCATGAATTCTTAGAGAAAGTAGTTATTTTCCCTAGCACTTCACCTTGAGGGTCATCGATGATGATGGTGAGAAAGAAATATGGTTTTTGGAGAATTTGTATTAATTATAAAGATCTTAATTAAATCACCATTTAGAATAGGTATCATCTTCCAAGGATAGATAATTTGTTGGACCAACTAAAACATGATAAGTTGGACTTTCAATCTAGTTATCATCACATATGAATGAAAAAATAAAAGATTTGGAAGATTGCTTTCAAAATGAAGCAAGGTCTTTATGTATGGTTAATACTTCATTTTGGTTTTAGTAGTGTGCACACAAATTTTGTGAGATCGATTAATGTTGTTTTAATAGATTTCACATGTAATTTTATGATAATCTATCCAGATGACATCCTATTTTTTGTACAATTTAAGAACACCTTGTCCACATTAAATAATTCTTGTAAAGGTTAAAAGAAAAATAAAATTATTCAATCTTAAGAAAAGTGAATTTGGAAAAACAAAAAATAGTTTTTAAGGGCATGTGATAAGAGGAGAACTAAAAATGGGTCCATTTAAAATTGAAACAATTACAAATTGGTCTATACCAAAGAGTGCTACTAAAACTAGGAACTTTCTAGAGGTTGCACGGATTATGAGAATATTATTCCTTCCTTTTTCTCAATAGTCAAATAATAAAGTACAAAATAAGTCATTCTCCTACATGCTTTTTCTTCCTAATATACAAAATCTATTTGAGGTAGACATATGAAAGTGCATACACTATGAGTGTTGTATTGCTTCAAGGTGGAAAACCTATTTGTTATCATTAAGAGGTTAAATTAATTTATCAATTAGAAGATATCCAAATAATGATAAATAATTATATTTTAACCAATTTTTTAAAATGGAGACATTATTTATTTGTCAATCCCCATGAGCCCACGAGAAATTATTTTTATGTGCATAGGCATGATTACTATGTGTGTGGCCATTGATAGGCTCAATAAAATGTGTATTTTCCTAAGTACATAATTTTAGATAGGTTTGTTGGTAAGTTTTGATCTACTTTATTAAATATAAGTAACCGACAATACCTTGATGTAACTCATTACGAGGTATAATATTAATTATTCCAAGACATGTGATGAATCCCTCTCTTACATTCTATTGAGACTCAAATATGTAATGCCATTTTTTGCTTAAGTCCCTTTCTTTCTATGTATCATAAGTAATATTTGACCCAATGCTGATAATCAATATAAAAGATTATAAATGGAATATTTTGCTTAAAACTGTGCCTCTAGATGTTGTTACTCATCCCTTTCATGTTCTAGTCAAATAACCAAGTTAAAAAACCAAATTTTAGCTAAGAGTTGAGTTTTTTGGAGTTTCAACGTATTGGGGTTGTCCATCCATGCATGCCTTCCCTATTGCTCCTAAAACCCTGCCTAGAAACCTTGTGCAAAGGCTAAGTGTCAAATTTATTAGCCTTTTGGACTTTCAAGGTTTCCCTTACATTTCTACCTCTTTTAAGCATCCCCATTCCCCGAAGTTTGAAGGGTAAAATTTTTCCTTAGTAATGCTCAACAGAGTTTTGGGGTTTCATGTTCCCCAAAGTCCAAAAGTCGTCAAAATCCCAAGTCTTATATGTCTTTCAAACTTTCAGATTTTCTCCTAAATCCATTCCTTGGTCACTATTTCCCCGAATCCCCAATTCCCTGATCCCTGAAACCTTGTTAATTAATGGATTATTCACTATTTGAGATTCTCAAATTTTCCCCTATTTCTCAATCATAGAGATAATCACTAACCAATAGTTAGGTAAATCCTTTCTATGTGAAATAATTTTCCTCTAAATTTTATAAGGTACAACTCCCTCATCTGATAAAAAAATATGTTATTTTTTGTATAATTTTAAAACTTTAATGTGGGTATGTTTTTAACCAAAAAGTAGGAAAGGCCAAAATAATAGAATCAACAAAGATCTATAAAATGCTACCAACAAATCTTTATTGAGAAAGACTTAATTTGTGAGAAAAAATTAGGACACGAACTAATTGTATTCCATAGAGCATAAAATAATAAACTTATCAACCAAAGATAATTCTAAACTCGAAAAAATCAAATGCCAGGAATGATTCACTAGTAGAATTTAGAAAATAAATGGCTAGGTGACTAAAAATTTTAGTCACAACAACTAAAAATTACTAAATTCTACCAATTTTTTGCAACTCGGCTATAAATGAGTAAATAAATGACTAATTTGGTCATTGACTAAAAAAATATTTAGTCACAAAAATAAAAAATGACTAAATAGTTAGTCACCAAATACAAATTAGAAAAAAATCTAAAAACACATTTTGGCCAATTATTGGCATGATGTATTGCGCGTGTCTTCATGTTTATTCATGTTCATTGCATAAATATTCCTTGCTTCATTCGTTAGTTGCAGGTTAGCTTGGCATTGAAAGATTTGGAGAGGACCTGGAGACTTTTGAAAAGGTGGGCAAGGGCAAGGAATTTAGAGTTTGCTGCAATGAATTTGAGGTCGACGAGGTCCTCTGTAGTGAAGTCGGATTTGGGGATGCCATTTGCATCAAATTCAGAGATAGTTCAAAACCCTCATTACATTAAACACATCTATAGCTTTCTGATTGTCAACTTACAATAGTTACAATCTACTGCTCTCAATAATGTTCTTTTACAATCTCGCCACTATTTTGCTTCATAATGTGTTTGAGCTAAATATAATAAAATTTGGGTGTCAGTGCCAAAATAGAATTTCCTCAAACAATTTTGATACATTTTCACTACAAGCACAAACTGTCCTTGTGTAAAGTAAACATGTGCTAGATTTACCCACACATCAGGCATCTGAATAAAGATGTTTCCTGCTGCAACTTCTTGTACCTGTGTAAAAATTTCCTTTGCAATATAAAATTGACCCCTTTGAACTAGCATAATGGCTGCCCCATTTGCAACATAAACA
>VDFB02085127.1:0-64753 GCA_007258455.2 Sequoia sempervirens | reverse complement strand
GGTAATAATTTTGAGGATTGTGAACTATAGCATTAAAACATGTATGTGTTTAGCAAATTATTTCTTTAAACTTTAAAATAATGTTTCACATAACACATACATGTTATAATGTGTATGAGTCATAATGTGTATATAGTATGACTTATTCATATTTTATAAAGCGCTTAGACATTTCATTTCAATTTTTTCTTTTGCCCACATTTTTTCCCCTCATTGTGCACTTACCCTTAGGATATGTCCAACTAGAAGTAAAGATATTGTCCAAGTCGACAATCACACACTTGTCAATGAGAGAGCATAATACTCCACTCATCAATCACATAAAGGTTGTCAACACATTACACAACCAAAACAAAAATACTAGCCATTCAAACAAAACCTTCTCTAGTCTTGAATGTAATTTTCCAATTATTCTCTTCTTTTATCCTTGATGATAATTGGATCTAAAATCTAATTTTGTGATGTACCTAGCATGTTGCAATTGGTCTCTCAAATCATCCTTGCACAGTAAAGGGTATCAACTATTTACCATAATCTTGTTCAAAGCTCTATAATTGATGAGTATGTGCCAAATCTGTCCTTTTTCCACATCACCACAATTGGAGAACCACATGTGACATACTAGGCCATATAACTCCACGTTCCAACAAATCTCACAACTATTCTTTCACCTCATTAGCCTCTAGTATGCTTTGCCAATATAGATCTATGTTTGGAAGTGGGCAATTGGGCAACAAATAGATCTCATGCTCAAAAAATCCACAATAGGGTAATCTTTTAGGATTCTCAAATGGCTCACCAAAGTGTCATATCAATCAATCCATATCTTTCTTTTCCTTCCAAGAATGCAAGCCATGCATTATTGTTACTTTTGCCACTTGCTAATTTTCTTTCTTTCCCCACAACATTAATAAAACAAACTTTCCTATAACGTTTATGAGTTGCCTTTCTTGGGCAGTACTTATCATAATGACCTTGGATTTACCCTCAGGATTTAACCATAGTACTTGTTCAACCTCCTATAGAAGATTGCATTTTGTTCACAGAGATTGAGCTACCAATAACTATCTCACATATCAAAGGGTATGACATCCATAGTTACCTCATCCTTAAACTTGATTGAATATGCAA
This sequence comes from Sequoia sempervirens, assembly GCA_007258455.2. Taxonomy (NCBI): domain Eukaryota; kingdom Viridiplantae; phylum Streptophyta; class Pinopsida; order Cupressales; family Cupressaceae; genus Sequoia; species Sequoia sempervirens. Next base: position 63,622 of record VDFB02085127.1, on the reverse strand, counting down.
ATCCAATCACACAATGTCTTGACTAAAATTTAACTCCTTGCTTTAGTCAATCCAATGAATAAGGTTTTGGATGCTTCCTTGTTTTTAACACAAACTCTTGCAAGTTTTGGGAAATTAAATTGACTTAAGAACAAATGTCAAAAAGTGCATTGACTTTCCTACCTTACAACTATACCTTAACACCTACCAACCTAGTTATAGAAAGCTATAATTCCCTATAATCCCCCCCCAACTTGGACCCCTACTATTATAGTAGGGCTTTTTCTATTGTGGTAGGAATATCTATCCATTTACAATAAGGATATCATCTCAAATATGCTTGTAGATTAATGCAAGTAGTAATTCAATTTTGAATATGTTCACAAAAGTAGAAAGTTGACCGAGTTCAAGCATTATCCCTTGTCATTATGAACATTACAACTGATGCTTAGCACATTAGCCCCTAACTGAATGCCCATTATTTCTTTTGTGCCACCCACACTAAAATAGCTTGATAAAATCATCCCCATCTTAAATATCATCAGAAACCACATTTGCACCCTTTCACATAGTTGCAAAAGAGATTTTATCATCCATATTTGAAGTATAGTCAACTTCCTTCACTTTATGTGTAATAGCAACACTTATTCTTAAACTCTTTAGATGGGGGTAACTCAAGGTGCAACTACCAACAAGTATCTTCATTATGATTTTTCTTGTCACAATGCTTGCAAATTTGCTTTTCATTGTCTTACTAGCACTCTTCATAGTGGTGATAGTAGATTTGTTTCCTGTCCATTTGTTTTCCCCAAGATGACTCCCCACAATAGTGGTTTACACTTTTTGGGACATATTGATTTTTGTTGAAATCACATATTTTTAGAAAATATAATGATTTAAGCTTTGAAAAGTTCCATTTAAAGGATTCAAATTGAAGTGGCTTTGATCAAACCACCTTAAATAAAACCCCTTTGGATAAAACCCCACTAGTTTTAAACCATACCTATAACGAAGTTTCCTTTACACCTATCAAATGTGTTAGTAAAAACCCTCATTTTTGGATTTTACCCTTTGGGGACTAAACGAAATTTTTCCTTTCCTGATGTATTCCTTTATATAATCTTCCCTAAAAAATACCTTGAAATTATATTTTAATCTGATTATTATATATTTTAATTTCTTTTGTGAATGTAGGAAGTTTCACCAAAATCGCTTTATGTCCTTTACATATGTGGAAAATAGGGGAGTTTTTATCAAAAAAATTAAAATTATGTCCTTATACTTACATTGATGTCCCTTTGATCCAACAAAAATAAAAAACCGAATTCTAACACAAAAGTTATGGTTATATGTCTGCCTAAATTTCTGTAATTGGTTTCGACTTCAAACTTAATTTTCTTTATGAAAATATTTGAGTAAAACACTATGAAACTCAAATAACATGCCAGGATATCATAGTTACAAGTCCAAATCAAAACAATTTTTTTATCCTTCATAGAAAAGTTATAAGCCGTTTTACGCGGTAAATTTCCATGTAACTCTTTTTAAAAATGTTGTTTACTATTAAAAAAATAACTTTCAAGGAGATGAAAAGAAATGCAATCTGATTCCAATTCTTTTTAAAATAATTTTATATTTAGTAACCTTTATTAAAAAATGTCACGGAATCACCTGTACCATTAATCTCATCTCAAATTTCATAGTATAGCAGTTTATAGAAAACGCCTGGAAGTGAAGATTTAGATATTTTTTTTTAGTTCAATGTCAAGTTTCACCAAAAAGTGTAAACCACTATTGTGGAATCACCCCCTTTGTTTTAATCTCTTCCTTGAGATCCTTCCACCCTATTGCTTATTCTTAAATGAATTAGATTTCTTCTTGTCCATCTCCACATGATGGGCCTACACACTATCCTCATCAAGGTTTTGAGGTTTATCAATTAAAATAACCATATGAAGATGTCCAACTAAGCCTCCAACATATTTCATTAACACATTTCAATCCATCACATCCCTACCAAGTTGAACCACCTTAGAAAATTTTCTTGTGTAGTATTTAACATTTTATTCTTGCCATCAACAAAAATGTGCCATTAGATTACTCTACTCTCTTCATAACAAATGTTTCTTCAATAACTCCTTGAAATCTTCCCATTTTGAGATTGGTTAGGCCTTTCTCATTTGCAAGGAAGTTCCATATGCTCCATACCAAGTTAAGGCCCACAAAAATAGCTCTAAATGGGCAAAAGAAATCTGTTCTAGGTAGTTTGAATTGTGCAAACTGGAAAAGATCTCCATTTGGGAGACCTATCAATCTAGTTTCTCCACAATTACTTCCCTTGTTGAATTGTTGAATCTTTATTTTTGCTTTAGCTTTCAACAAAAGAGTGTTGTCATTGTTCAAGGTCTTGCCATGCCCATATGTATTCTTGGGCAGCTCCTCTTCAACATTTGGGGTGTTGTGAATGTCCAATTTTGAGATATGGCTTTCAGAATCTTCTCAAACAAGTCCATCTTTCCCATATGATAGGGAATCCTAGCAACATTTGCCATTTAATTTTTGAATTCTTTCCTCTACCTCATGCATGTCCCTATCACCATTATGTGTCACCTTCTTTGTGCTTAATTTCGCCTTTAGGTACTAATTTCAGGCTCAAAATCTTTTAAATCACAGCTGCCACTAGACTATGAAGTGGTCCTAACACTTAATAACCCATAAAAAGTGTGATATAATCAACCTACAAGTGTTTCAAACCTGCTTTGATACCAATATGATCTATAAATTGCATCAAATACTCTCAAACAATTCACCAAGTATGGATTTCAACATTTGGCAACTCAAAACAACCTCCATTTAATGCAAACAAGTGTACAGCTCTTATAAACATGGGATGACATCTACAAGCAACCAAACATTATACCAAAGCAAAAGAAAACATGAAAAAGAAGTAACATAAACTAGACAATAATTGAAATGCAAGGATTTGGTCTACAGAAACAATATAAGGTGAAAAAAACTCCAATTTGGTTGTAGCAAATCACTCTTCAACTCCAATATCTACAGTCAAGTACAATCATGAAAGACACATATAGGTCTGAACACAACGTTTACAGCTCCTTCACTAGCTACAAGAATCGATCTCTACATTACATGTTTTTCTCCACCCTACTCCAAAAATGGTTGAACAAGTGCATAACCACATCCAATGGAGATAAAAGATCTGTGCCAAATTCAATTAAGGCTTGGAAACATACTTGAGTAGATGCTCATACATCCCACAAGGCTGGAAGCATGAATCCCAAAGCTTGGAAATGGAAATGAACAGCCAATAATTTTCAAATTCCATGTTAAACACACACAAAACAAGTTTGCAGGCAAATGGTAAGTTCATTGTGGTGGATGACATGTTTGCCACTTATGAAAGCAACAAACTCACCAAAAGTAGCAAAATATATCGTTTTCAGAACTGCACACAAGTTCATCTTTTAACCCAAGATGCTCCAGATCACCTGGAATATTCAACAACTCTGCATGAATGTTCTCAATTTGCCAAATTAACTAAAACAGACTCTCCCATGTTAAAGAACACCTTAATTTAACTCCCTTGATTGAAATGGAGAAAAACCAACCTCACAATCATAGACATAACCCAAATTTTTGGGTCATTTGTTTTAAGTTCTATTAAATATTTTCTACAAAACAATGGAGTGAAATTCCAGTACTCAATTGCTAAAGCAGAGGTATAACTTGCACTAGGTGCTAACTAAAGAGACAACAATTAGGAGCCTTAACTTCAATGAGTAAACATGTAAAATAAATATTTTATATGGTATTCATTGTGATACTGCATATATTGATTCTTAGAAACACGATACTGACACATTTACAAATTCTTGATTCAGAAACCTTTTTCCTTTTTTAAAAGGTTGCCTTTTAAGTATTTCAACACCAAGTTTTAACTAACATGTATATAGGAAACCTTTGTCCCTTCAAGTAAGGTTTCTCTGGTGCACCTTGCCCAATTTTTTCAATCAAATGCATATGGCTACCAGCATCAATTGATTTTGACTGAAAAAATAAAAAAGAAATGTATGTTCCACTGATTCATTATCAAGCACTGACACAGAAGGTTAACCTTTGTCAATTCCAATATTTTCACTCAGATAAACTTAAACTATGCCCTACATTCTTAGCACCTAAAACATTAGGAGTTCTGAGAACCTTGAGGCTCTCACATACCGAGTTAAGGGAAGCATTGAATGGTAAATCCAAAAATGTTTTCTACAAATATGAAAGGTGAATGCACCAAGCTTCCTTCAATATTTCAGAATTGGCAGGGCACAAATTTCTAGTTATGTCTGTACTGCTACGTACCTTAAACATACATGTTTGCATGAGCATATTTGTGTTCTTTTATAAGTCCTCATCACTCAGAAACAGGTAGCCAATTCCATTTTCAGTTTCTTCATTTTTCTTTTATTTTGTTTCTTTGAAAGAGGCATTTTGGAGTTACTTGAACACTATCACTGTCTCTAACAGTGATGAGTTAGGATCTTCTAGCATTTATATAAGCAGCATAATAACTTAGACTAGATCCATTCAAAGGATATCTCTCAGTCATATTCTGAAGCAATATGTCTCAGTCCCAATTAAGGAAATGACTTCAGCATGTGATTGAGTGAAGTGAGTCATTTCCCTTCGACGGTAAATAAAAATATCACTTATCACCAAGTCAGTGCTATCCTCAACCATCACAATATCCAGATAAACTCCATCAATCCTCCAGGATAAACTCCATAAACTCTACTGTACTTCACATATATTTTTAATCTGTTAATATCTGCAACAATCATTTAAGTTTATAAGATTAGAAACAATAAATAGTATGGAATGACAACAAACAAACTCAGCAAATATACTAGATAGAATTTCTAGCCAAATAAAATGATTTTATGAAGTCACTTTTAGATGGTAAACCTATCCACATTCGTATATCAAGAAATGAAGCAAAAAATCATTAGCCTCTGAACCAGAAGAATCTGTGCCGTACTTTATTAAACTCTCCTAAAAAAACACATAAACCTGTGTCCACGACAAACACCAAACAAACTTTACTCTTCTATTCCTTGTGTATAGTGATGTCCATTTGGGAGCAGTAGGGCAATGCAAAGCATCCTGATAGTTGAAAATAGTTTATTCTTTCAAGGGACTCGAAGTTTCTTCTTTTTTTTCACCACTGCCGGACCACCAAAATACTGATGTATCATCAGTCAGGTTTCCAAAAGTTCCATATTGGTGATGAGATGATATCTCTAATTTAGAGAAACAATGGAATTCCCTTTATTAGGGGTTTTCTTAATTTCCAAGATGAAATAACTCTGATGCAGAACCTGACTTCCCATGATGACTCTTCCCAGATCTAGAGGAATTTGAAACATTTAAATATATGCAAGTGGATCTGTGTGAGAGGAAGGAAAACTGACTTACAGCAAGTACAGATGGAGAAGGCTAAAGAAAAGATATGACAAGAAGAAGCCAGACAATCAAACTAAAGATTACCTAAATTGATCTGGACTGGGAAAACAATAAATTTTGATGAGGAAAGAGTAATAATTACTGCAAGAGATGAGATGATACTCCATTACTTTGGTAGTATTTATAAATTTGGTTATGTTAAGAATGCAAAGGAAATAACAACAAAGATGTACTTGGAAGGAGAATGAGCAGCATATGCTGTTGGGGTGTCATTTCCAAACTAGTAATTATGCCATTTGTTGTATGCAGAATGCTGTCATTGACTTGGCTAGTGGAAAATCCTGTTGCCTGTAAAATATCTTCTATATCCTAAGGTACTGGTGCACTGAAAGCTGGTAAAGCACTCCTATGCCTGTCAATTGCTCAATATTTCCAGGTTTGATAATGGATTATGCCAGTCAGTTCCATCCTAATTGAAGACTTTCAACCTCCATATTGGCAGCCATTCTCTAAGAAGAGCCAGAAACTTCAGCAACTAGAATGTCCTTTTCTAACTAATATTATGAGGGGTAACAGAAAGGGAAACTTTCTGTTATGCGCTAACATTATTTATTTGCTGAGCATGACCCTTAGGCATTGCGTCACTCTCTGAATCTGATGTGCTGGGATTTCTCTCACTGTCATAGCTTATAAAGGAGGCCAATGGGCTCCATCCCTCCATACTGCTGAACATCAGCCAGAATATTATTCTGAGTAAAATTTGGCTTATTGCTGGATTGTATTATCTCCCTGTTATAAGTGTCACCCTTTCTACAAGGGGCAGCCTTATAGGTAAAAGAATTGGATTAAAAAAGAAATAACTTGTTTGTGAAGGACTAATCTACTTCAAAATACGGGCTTTTAAAGTTTTATGAGTAAACGTCTCCTCTGCTCTCATATACCACCCCTACAGGAATCTTCACTGGTAAACTCCAGTATTTTCCAAAATCGTTTCTACTTATTTACAATATGTCAATAAGGTTAAAAGGTTTTAGTAAATCAAATGAATCATCGGAGCTGTCTGCAATCCTATTTCCCTTGAAAGGCTTCTCTAAGCTTTGTGAATTACAACCACAAAGTGATAAAATAATTGGATCTTCCACCTAACCAAATAACATATTTCATTGCAGTTATATGTTCTATTTCTATTATCAGTTTTCCCCAAATGATTGGATTCCATACATTTTGAATATTTTTGCACCGTGTATGGATCCTGCAGTGATATCACCATACAGATGAAATATTAGATGACCAGAACATCTGATGTGGCTGTTTGTCTCAATACTCATATCAGCCCCTCTCCTCACTAATCAGCCCGAGTCTCTGGGATTGAGCTTTTCCTCCAAATTGCCAAATGGAGAAAGCATGTCACTCTCTTTTCCATTCCTAATACCATCCAGGACAGAATGCATAGAAGTGTACCCCCTAATCATATCAAGTTAAGAAGACAGCTATCACGGTATCATCATTTGTATTGCCTGCATCTTCCACAATAGAATAAGATGCTTTATCATTTGCAGGTTTCTAGAATATCAAGGTACATCTTCTACAACAGAATAACATGCCTTATCATTTGCAGGTTCCTAAAAGATCAAGGCAACTGGTTTCATCTCTGCCTGCCTTCTCTTTTTCTCCTTTCTCTATCAGCTTCTCTTTCATCAATTTTTTCTATTTTTCTTTTTGACCTTTTTGTTCTTTCCTCTTCATGATTTCAACAGCCTATTCTTCAAAAAAATTTCCTGGAAGCTCAAAAGTAAAGATTTATCTCAGATCTTTCAATTGCTAGGAACATTTATACCTAGCATTTAATGATAATACAAAAACTTTAGGAACTCTAGAGGATCAAAATAATTATGAATCTCTTATAATTCGAATTGAAAGCTAAATGCCAGATTAATTTTTATGCACCTCTCTTTCCAATGTAATACTTTCTTTCCATGCAACATATGCACACTCTTCCAATAAGCCAAGCACTGCACTGCACAAAAATTCTATGAGCATTTTGCCATTTTTTTTTAATCATTAAGTTGTGGGTTCTAGAGGTCCACACCAAAGATTTGAAACGATTTCATAAGGCTAAAAGCCAAAATAAGCAAAAGCATACTTATTATATGAAAACCAAAAAGTCACTGAAAAGACACAAGCAAATAAGGAAACCCAAAAAAGCTGTTGAAAGCTAAGCATAAGCAGGAGCAGCAGAAGCCCCCCTGTTTTTGTCAACTATCATAACCCCAGGCTCAATAACATCCCTATGCATAGTTCTAACCACACCCTTTTTAGAAAGAGAAGGTATTGTAGAAAGACTAGAAATTAACAGCTTACCTTCAAAATAATTCTAAGGTTGTTGAAATATAGTACAAGTTCTTGGCAATAAACTGCCATATCCTCAACGAACTTGGCAGAAGGATCTGAAGTGCTGATATGAGAAGCTCCAAATATACCAGGCTTATCACCACAAATTTCCAGGAGCAGAATCTTTTCCTCTAGATAGAGAACCTCCTCTAAACAGCGAAAGGGAGTGAAATATCCATTCCCTGGCTGAAGAATCTCTTCCTCTGAACTTTCCTCTACATAGAGCACCTCCTCTTGAGACAAGGAAAGGGAGTGAAATATCCATTCTATGGCTGCAGAATCACCCATCCAAGCCTCCAATTTCAAAGCAAAGTCAACAGCTATGGACTCTCTGGTTCATAAAACTCCAGTCTTCCCTAGGCCATCCTCCCTAGGCACCTCTTTGACAAAGGCCAGTGACATAAATGTTAAATGTCCTTTTGAGCCTCTGGTCTGAAATAGCTCCACCATATGGAGAATCTTGGGCTTCTTTTCTGCACAGCATCCTTCATGAATGGAGAAAAAACCAGCCCAAACCTACAGGCTACAACCAAAACCAACGAAGGCTCCACAAAAGAAAGCTGATGAATGTCACAAAAACCCCAGGCAGGATTACAAATCAGCTTCCCACATGCCTGCACCCAAAACCTTGATTATCCCATAAGGCTACATGCAAAAAATGGTTTGGAGCTCTTCGGAAACTAAACATCAATACATCCTGCCTGATGGCAAAACGGGATCATCATCATTCCAGCAAATGGAAAGTTGCTATAGGTGGTGGAATGGAAGGAGTTGCCTTGCCCTTAAGAAGATCTACAATCTCCCATTTGCTAGGATCAATGCTGATTTTAACCAAAAGGGGATGTTAAGTCACACCTACATTCACTATACAATCCATACACAAACACTTTCTTCGTAACAATGGCTAAATTTAACAACCTCAAAGTTGCTGCCAATCAGTTTCACTTACTCACTAATGTTTCTAAGATGCCAGTCACATCCAGATGTAATGACTTGAGAATCCCCTTCTGCCTCGAAAAGCTTGCACTTCAAAGATGAAGTGAGTTTCAAACCTTCAAGGAGCATTAAAACTTCTGCTTCATTGTTCAATGTGGAATCAAGGGAGAGAGAACTGCCTTTGACAAAGGTTCCCGGAGAAGTCCTAATATGCACATATTCTCCTCTAGGACCCAGATTACCTTTTCCTCCACCATCAAAAATTAAGCTTGAGAAATCCATCAAAAGGAGAAATCCATTTACTCGTTCAATGTTTCTCCTTTTTTCCACCTACTACCCCATTAGCAGGGGGAACATTTTCGTATGTTATTCACTCTCAAAAGCTCTTTACCTCCATCTTGTGCATGTGTGGTACATTCTTCTTCGCAATCAACATAAATTCAATAACACCATCACCATAGCTCTCAGCAATGCATAATTAGTACTAGACTACTATACATGAATGATCTCCTGTGAAACAAACAGAACAACAATGCAAGGGAGACCAATCTTAATAAAGAAAAGTGTATAGGACTGTATCTATAGGAACTATCCAGTAAAACCATCACACAGTCTTCAGAAAGCACCAGACAGTAAATTGCATGCTTTTCAGAAAGGAAAAAGTAGCAATGAATGATATACCTATTCAAAAACCCAGTTTCATTTATCACAAACAACTTTGATTAACCAGAGGTTCAAAACTTCAAATACATTATTAATCTCTTGCTATCTTGACTTTGGATAGATATTGAGTTCTGCACGTACAGGAAATTTTAGAAAATTCCTGTATCCAGTAGTATTAAGTTGCATAACATGTAACATTTACAAGCTTTCCAAGAAAAAAAAAAGAAATTTTTAACTTCCTTTGAAAGATGTTACTAATATGAAATATCTTGCTATCTGGGCCTGAGAGCTGTCTTCAAGCAATAAATCCTAGGGAATTTAGTCAATTTACTGTTGCTGGTATGAATTCAAGTCAAGGCCTGAGCCCCCAAGAGGATTCTCATCCCAAGTTACGTACACACACACACATGGTATATATATGTATTTAAGTTAAGGCCCGACTCCCCAAGAGGGCATCTCTTCCCAAATACCCAATATATATACTTGAACCTGTGTGTGCATGTGTACAAAATTAAAAATGTACCACTCCTAGGTTCTAAGTAGTGTTTACATTAAAATACTGGTATGTTATTCTACTTAACTAATCCGTGTGTGTGTATAAAATTAAAAATGTAACACTCCTACGTTCTAAGTAGTGTTTACATTAAAATACTGGTATGCTATTCTACTTAACCAATCCAATTTTATTTAAATGACAGTAAAATGCAGAAAATCAGATATACCAAGTAAAATAAAGCGCTAAAGCTGGTACTCAAATGAAACTAGAAAGGATGAGTGTAAGGATAGAGATGTGTGTTAGTTTTCATGTTTGATAGTGATCTAGTGGTGAAGGCGGCTAGAGGAGCAACTGGGAGGTGTTTTGGAGCTGTTCAAAGGTTCTGGAAACTTTGATAGATGAAGACAATCTGCCAGGCATGCTAGTGTCTTGCTGGGCACATTGGTGACCTGCTGGGCATGCTGGTGAGCTAGTACAGATAGTGATGTCTTTTGAATGTGTGGCTCTGCAACTTCCTGGAGTTGCTTGCCAACAATATGGCTCTCCTATGATGCTAGCAGAATTGGAGTATGTGTCTGCAGTGAGAAACAGCCTTTCAATAGTTTGAGGGGGAGAAAATTTATGGTTTGTGGGCAAGGGTTGCCTTAGTCGAGCTAGTCGAGCCCCATGTTTTAGCTTCAAGTAGTGTTGGCGTTTCAATTTGCAACTCTGGAATGCGAATTAGGAACGGACAGCTATGCACAGATAAACTGCTCTTTGAGTTAGGAGGGGAAGCTCCCTCTTTGCTGATGTTGTTCAAAAAAGTAAATTAAAACTAATTTGCCTATCTTTTTGGTTAAGCTCAGAGCACAAGGTTTATAAAACTCAAGCGCTGTAGTTGAGATTTTTTGTTTAAGGAATTCAACTACGACTAGCCTACTCTAATGATGTTTCTAATTTCTCAAGTAAATGTAGAGCAAGAGAAATAGAAATGGACAAAGTTTGATTCTCTGACAAAACACTTAAATAAACTCTTTTTCAACATACATCTACTTACTTTCAATGCAAGCTGAAATTAAGATCATATAAGCATAACACAATAAACGGAAATATGAGACATTATATTAGGGCAAAATAGGCACAAGACTTTATTTCTCAAATCTCAGGAACAAAGATTACAAAGACACATGCACTGAACAACAACTTGCAGCTAAAAGAGACTTGCAAACTTGTTCTTACACAAAGTGAACAGCAACTACACAACAACTCGTAGGCAAAAGAGGCTCAGCAATTTGTTATCACAAGTACGGTTAAGAAAAACAATGAGCAAATGCTCTTATTTATATACAAGCAAGAGGTAGGGAACCCTACAATCCATAGTTCCACGGGGATGTGTCCCCCTCGAAAAAGTGGCCGTCTCGGAGACGGGGACGTCTCCGAGATGTGGGGACGTCAGGGAAACGTCCCCCCGCCGTCCCCCTGCCGTCCCCCCGTCCCTTCGCCGTCCCCTGGGCGTTTCCGTCACAGGGAGTCTTCTTCGCGTCTCGGAGTCTCCTTAGAGTCTTATCTGCGTCTCCAAGTTTCCCACGTCCCTTGCGTCCCCTTATTAAAATAATGATTTTTTAATTTTTTTTCAAAAAACAAAGCTTTATTAATTTTTTTTCAAAAAACAAAGCTTTGGCCTTTAAGTTTATGATTTTCATTTATCATAAGACATGAAATATTTTAAAATTTTAATATTATATTACTATAATTAAAATTTAAAATATAATATATTATTAATTATTATATGATTAAAATTTTATGACTTACTGTAAAGTAAGTCTTAAGACTAAATGAATTTAATGAAATTTCTTTTTTCACCGAGTATTTTCATTTTTCATTCTGTGCGACTGTGTCTGGCGAGTGGTGGGAGACTGAGAGTGAGAATCAGAGCCCTCTAAGAAGCAAGAACTGGTTATTCAACTGATTCAACTTCAAGCAAATTTGACCAAGTAGGTTTTCGTTTTTATGTTTTTAATATTTTATTTTTTTTCATTGTGTAATGCGGAATGCCAGAGTCCAGACCTGACACACAGGAAGGGCATTAGAAATAATTTTAAAATTTAAATGTCTGGTCGTCTTGGCACCCGCAGTCACTGAGCTGTGTGGATTTTAATTTTTAAATGTCTGGCCGTCATGGTAAGGCTGGAACAGATGCCTCAAAGAGGTGTCCACTCATGGACTGCGACCAGTCCATGAGCGGACACCTCTTTGAGGCATCCGTTCCACACGGGGTGCGCCTAAAACTAAAAGTAAAATAAAAAAATAAAATTTTTTAATTTTTTTTCATTTTTTTTTATAAATTTAATTTGATTATGCCTCTTGGGCCCTGGCTCATTGTGCTATGCAAAATGTGGAAGCACAGGCAAGGCATGTGAACTGTTTTGACTGATTATTTCAGTCAAACAGTTCACATGCCTTGCCTGTGCTTCCACATTTTCTCATTTCTGTCAAACAGTTCACATGCCTTGCCTGTGCTTCCACATTTTGCAGAGCACAATGAGCCAAGAGGCATAATAAATTTATAAAAAAATTTGAACAATCAAATAGTTCACATGCCTTGTGTAACGCCCCGCCACGTGAACCCCAAAGGACAAGAAGAACTCGCAATAAAAGCACAATAACTTTTTTTTTGAAAGTGAAACATAACATAAGATGAACATGAACATATATTACATATAAGCAATTATACAATTACAATGACCATTACGTCCTTTGGGGTACACAAGATGGCATCACGAAAACCTAAAACTAAAACCATAACGTTAACAAACAAATCAAGATTACATAAAGATAACATCCAACCATCCTTGATCAAGAGAGATGAAAAAGATACATATAACATTTTATTAATAGTTCAATATGCCAATTGTGGAGTATATTTCCACAGCTACAACACCATTTAAAATTACATACTATGAAACGTTAACACATAAAAGTACCAAGTATTTATGTACATTTCATGAATGAAAAACATCCATCAAAGATCATAAATTAAGGTCAAGGGTTACAATCCTTACAATGATAATGAAAGTTACATCGTATAAGAGATACAGTGATACATATGTGTTCCTCGACATATACGGGAATAATACAATGAGATAGATTAATACAACTGAAGAGGTTAATACAAAGTAACAAGATCAGCTCTGACTCAAGTACAATCCTGGAGTCCACCAGAGGCACATATCTGCATAGCTCGATCCTTGGCTGGGGACCCAATGGGGTGCATAGCACGTTCCACCCAACCACGTGGACCCGAAAGTCCACCCCCCGTGCTAGGAGTTGACAAGAAAGATCCCCATACCGCAATCCAAAACAATTAAATGAACCAATAGCAAACCAAACTCTACAACGAGAATATCATCAACACAAGATAACAAATCACAACATTTCCATCACTTAGCCAAAACAAAATAATGAAAATTTCAACAAATCCAAATGTCAATATTATGGCTCAACACTAAATAACCATAAGAGGTGCCAACAACAATAGGATCCAAAGCCTTGAAATGAAATCACAATATCAACCGACAATAAATAACAAGGGCACCTTTCATTAACAACAATTAAATTTCCACGAGGCATGTGTGCAACATTAAAGATAGAACTTGGAGGCTTCAAAAACAATCACCAAGAACCAATTGCCTCAACAACATCAACAATTCAATCAACACTCCCCGAGGCAACCAAACAAGGGAACATAAACGGGTACTGTAGGAGAGTGTCATCGCATGGCCTTACATGGATTATCCAGGCAACCTATCACAAGGTACCGCCTCCATCTATGGTTATTCAGGCAGCCTATCTCAAGGCACCACTCCATAGGGTGACTCATGCGGAACCACTTACCTTTCGTGAGGACAAGGCAGTGATCTGACCAACCAGGTCTTCTCATCCCATCCTTAGCCTATGATAGCACTAACGGTATGGGTGAGGAACATAATTAATCTTGTTTAATGTTTATTTACCCAAAACCCACCAGTTCATTAATTAAATTATCACTTTTTAAGGAAACTCTTCCATGGGTTACCCTAACAGCCCCTTTGTGCGCCGGCCCCCATGAAGAGCCACTCTCCCTACGACACCAAAACTAAATACAAGCAAGGGGTGTACCTCAGTTCACATAAAAGTCAAAGTGTGCATAACTCACAACATGCGAGGCAAGAACCATCTCGCAAACCCATTCATATCACTGAACAAGAACAAAGGAGGTACCACCCACAAAGCTCAAAATCAGAAATAAGATCCATGAATCGCAAAGGTCCAACCATGGAAAAATCGACATAAATAAAGTTTCTCCTTTGCCTCTGGAAGCCTAAAATATAAAAAAAATTCACAAACTCCCACAAAAGGGTAATTCAAACTCTTGGGTTCCCAACCATCTCAAAATATGACTACCAAAAGTCATCATATAAAGTCTTCTTATTTCCAAAATTAGCACAAGAGAAAGACTCACATTAGGGTCCACAAAATGACTATATAACTTCCACAATCGCAAAACGACAAGAGAGGAATAAAAGAGCCGATATCATAATGAGATTAAAATCCAACACTTTTAAGAGATTATCATCTTTATACAAGATTGAACACAATAACCAATAGCTAAGTATACTGGCAGTTCGTCTAAGAGATACATGATGGGAAATCAAACAAGCAAATAGCCATTTTATCCAAAGCATCATTCTATAATAATTGATTTAAGAGAAGTATAAAAAGGATAGGACACATTTAACAATTTGTACCTAGATTTCTAAACACTATCAAACAAATATTGGAAGAGACTTACAAGAGGTTCTCTCCAGCCCCTTCCACTTTCTACTCGCAACAAGTTAAAACAACCAAATTCTATATCATGTTTTCAATTATCATCCACTTATGAATCAACTCAAGTCTATAATTAAATTTAAATTTCTTAAACAATACTAATAGTTTGAAGGAACTCTTTTAGAAGCATTACTTCTATATCATTTCAAATTGAGCAACAATAGGGTCTAAGGTCTTATCGAGATTCAACCATGAGCGTTTTAATGACAACATAACCTTATCATTCACTTTATCTGGTTATATAGAGATGGATCATCTATAATGTCTAAACCTTACATACACATGACGGCTATTTTAAGATCCATGAAGACACAAATACCATGAAAACTGAGCAAAAGAGGTTATGCACTAGGGTTTTAATAAGTATTCAACTCTTGCACAACCATGCACACATTTATTTATTTTAAGTTTGTGACATTCAAAATTAGATATTTATCATTCTAATGTCAACAACTCAAAGTTAGTTTGATAAAATTTTCATACATAAAAACATACTGTTTTAATATTGAATTCAAAATATTCCAAAAATATACCTACTTTTACAAGTATTCATTAATATTAATATATATATATATTTAATTATTTAAATAAGCCTCTATTTATTCACTTAATATATATAAAAGAGTGATTATATAAGTTACTATAAAATATAAACAACAAATTAAAAGAATACCAAACTAGTACTTAAAAGAAGCCTCCCCTCCACTAAAAATAATACTACTAAAACTATTGCATTGCTTTTATTACTTTTCATAATTTAAAATGAAAATACTTTTCCATTTAGAATGGATAACTTTTTCCCCATTTTCAAAGAAGAGTGGATTATTTTATTATATTTTGTCTTTGTTCTTAAAAGCTAGGAGTTTAAAATGGGCCCACTTGGGGAAACGTGGAAACTCATTAAAAAAAAACCTAAGCTTGATATCTTATTTTGGTAAGATTGGCTTTATAACTAAATATATTCCTATGGAATAAGTGAATAGCCATTTTTCTTTAAACTTAACCTTATGCCTTTATTGTTTTTCTTCCACGTAGGAGCCATTATATTCAGTTAAGATCACACGTGTAGCTTGTCCTAAATCTTCTATGGAGGAATTAAAATCATGCCTGGATGTAGTTGTATTGAAGGTCCTAAATAGGTTTTTTTTTTTTTTCCTTTTCTGCGTATGAGACATATCACATTCACTGACACATCAGATCTTATGCAAAGTTGAAGGAGTTTGTTTGGCAGATGAAGGCAAAAGGGTAATTTACATATTCAAGACATTTTCTTAATGCTGTGGAGGAAGGCGGAAAAGAGTTGTTCATCTGCCACTATAGTAAGAAGTTGGCAATCCTATTTGCTTTGTTAAGGCTACCTCCAGGAGCAGCTATTAGAGTTGTAATAAAAAAAACACTTTGAGTATGAACTGATAGCTACACTGCAACTAAAATTATCTTCAACATTGTTGCAAGAGAATTGTTCTAAGAAATGTGAACCTTTTCCATCTGGAGACTTTTAAAATATAAATTAAAAGAAAATGAATTTTATGCTCATCCGGCAATTTAAATTTGTTTTTCCTTGCTTTTGAGATTTTTTTTTTTTGTGATAATTTTCTTGATGCCAATAGTTAGCATTGGATGTATAGCAGTTACTGCTGAAGCTGTAAATGCAGTGGTTGCCAAAGCTATTTTCACATAGAGCGAACAAAAGAGATGGGATCATCTTCTTAGGTTAAACTTAATAAATTCTTTGATAAGTAGGAGGTATTTTTCCACAGCGAGTCAAATTATGATATTGCTATCAGGATTCAACCGTGTAGTTTCGAGTCAAACTCATTGACCCATGTTTCATGAGTAGTGGTTCAACAAGAACCCATCTCTCATGATATTGAATGGTCCACTTAGCACTCATTGCATCTAGGTGATGCTCAGAGGTGAAGCACTGGTCCGTCCGGGAGGTCACCCCAAGACTGCTCCAGCTCAAGCGCGCTTAACCAGGAGTTTTCTCCAAGGTTAAGCCCGCTTGAGTTGTTACCCCATTTGCAAAACCTTCAGCAAGTGTTGTGCCTTATGAACCATTCATTATAGAGCCCCTTTAGCTCATCAATTGATAAGTAGGAGGTATTTTTTCCACAGCGAGTCAAATTCATATGCTATGGATTCAACCATGTAGTTGAGTCAAACTCATTGACCCATGTTTCATGAGTAGTGGTTCAACAAGAACCCATCTCTCATGATATTGAATGGTCCACTTAGCACTCATTGCATCTAGGTGATGCTCACAGAGGTGAAGCACGGTCCGTCCCGGGAGGTCACCCATCCCAAGATTGCCCAGCTCGCCGCTTAACCGGGAGTTTTCTCCAAGGTTAAGCCCGCTTGAGTTGTTACCCCATTTGCAAAACCTTCAGCAAGTGTTGTGCCTTATGAACCATTCATAATAGAGCCCCTTTAGCTCATCAATTGATAAGTAGGAGGTATTTTTCCACAACGAGTCAAATTATGATATTGCTATCAGGATTCAACCGTGTAGTTTCGAGTCAAACTCATTGACCCATGTTTCATGAGTAGTGGTTCAACAAGAACCCATCTCTCATGATATTGAATAAATTCTTCTTTACAAAACTTCTGTCTTATACAATAAATATTCTTTCCAATTTTGTGTCATTATACTGGTTCTTGTAAATCAAATGTTAAAAGACCAACTTGGAGGAGTGAAATGTCAACACCAGCGATGGTGCTGAGAAAGTGAAGCTATAACGCTAAAACCTAAATGTGCTCACTATTAGGATCTTAGCAGTAATTTCCATTCTAATAAACATACTCTAAAACCTTCATTGACAACCTTATTTGCTAGAATTTAAAGGTCCGCATTATTAGAATTCTGACAGAAATTTTATTTTAATAAACATACTCTAAAACCTTGGATGAAACCTTACCTACAGGATGCAGCTCTCGAAATTGGAGAAGTGAAGGGTCAAAACCAGTAAGAAAGAGTTTTGGGGAGCGAAACCATAACAGCTTTGCCAGCATCCCCTTTGCTTTTGCCAACATCCTCTCTTTCCTAAGCTGAACTGGGAGCTATGGAATAGGATGAGGAAATCCAGCATAGGGTTAAAAAAAATATATATAAAAAGAAAATAAACTTGGCTGAATCCTGAAGCTGTAATAGTCCTCGTAGACATGAATGCAAAATATGGAACCACAGACAAGGCACATGGACTGCAAGTTGTTCTCAGGAAATTGGCTTATAGAAACGTGGTCTCAAGGAACGCACTAACTGTAGGATTCTCCCCCAATTGAAGATTGGTTTGCAGCTGGTTGAAACCCAACATAGCAGGCAAGATATGCACAAAATAGATTTAACCATGTTACTATAAAAACAAAGGTAGAATACGAATGACTGAGAAAATGATACAAGATGGATGTGACACAATAGTTTACACTTGGATAAAGATGCTATAGGAATGCCACAATGATAGAGAGAAATTAACGCAATGCTGATGACTGTACCATGGTTTGTCTTGATTTAAATTTACATCTAATTAAATATTTTATAAAAATCTTGAGCATACTACAAATTTAATCATCTTTACAAACACAAATAAAACCACTTCATTTCATACAGTTGAGATAAAAAGAAAAATAAATAAATAAATAAATAAAATGTAAAATCTCCTAAAACCAAACCTGCAATAAAGTTGCAATTGTATTAAATGGATGCCAAAGCATTGGAGCGAGATCTTGAAACAACTCACGTTTCTTGGAGAGATCGAGGAGAGCATTTTCCCTATGCTCAGGAATGGTGAGCTCCAGCCCTAGTTGCTCTGTTCTGTCCATTCTTCTGTTTTCTCCCAGAAGATGTGGTATCCTTCAATATTTCTTTATTTAAAGGCTTTAGAAGCTTTTAAGCAAAAACTATTGGCAGGTGTAAAACCTGACTCCACAGCCTTCGCCAGCATCCTTCTTCCTGAACGTCTGTGGGAGCCCCCGGAAACAAAGCATGGACCTCTCCTCAAGCAAATGTCCCCCCCTCAGAAAAATGCCAAATGCGTAAACAAAGACAAGGCAAGTGGACGACTTTCTGCTCGCATGCAAAAAGTGGAAGCCAAGACCAAGCACGTGGAAGGTAGGAAAGAATGTCTTGAAGCAAGGTGGAGGGCACAAGCAAAGACATGTATAAATCTTTAGCTGCTTAAATAAGTTTATTCATTATATCAATTTTATTTATATGTTTATATATATATATATTCTTACATATAAAAAAAAAAAAATAACATAATTGTCTTTTGTTTACCTTTCATTCACCTCTTTAACCAAATAATTCAACATTTATAAATAAACTACATTTTAAATGGATGATTAATCCATTATATTAAATTTCAAAATAAACACTATTTATAATTGTAATTTTATATTTTTATTTACATATTCATGAAATATTTTAAATTTATAAATAAACTTTAATAATAAATGGATTATTAATCCATATTAAATTTAAAATACTCATTATTTATAATTGTAATTTACGATTTCGTCTTTAATAAAGAAATAATATAATCTATTGGATCATTACCCCTTCAAACTTAAATTAAATCCCTAGAGAATTTCTAACATCCTTCGTTTAGGTTTTATTTAACCTATGCACATAAAATCCCTTCCTATGCAACCAAACCCATATAATTTTGTGTGCTCTAAACTTCGATGAAAGGTCGGATTCCCCTTGACACCACTATTTAATTTAACTAGCTAATTGAACAAGGCTTAATTGTCAACATAATCACAAATAAAACTTATGCCAACAATCCAGAAAGACCGATTCAGAGGGGCGCTACACCTTGCCTGTGCTTCCACATTTTCATTTTAATTTCAGTCAAACAGTTCAATTCTGTGACTGTCAAACAGTTCACATGCCTTGCCTGTGCTTCCACATTTTGATTTTGCATATCTTGCAATATTGCAATTCATGAGACCACATTTCTTTCAAAGTTTTAGACTTTTAGTTTATAGGTTTGATTTTTAATTTTTTTTTTTTACATCGTAGGTCTGATTATTTTTTATTTTTTAACATTGTTTTTGCAGCATCATCATCATAATGAGTTCACACAACAGAAGTGATGATGAACCAGACATTCAAAGTGCAAATGATTCATCAGATGATCCTGACTTTCAAATAGGAGGGGAGGCTGAGGGTGAAGTTCAACCACAAGTACAACATGGCTTAGCCTCAAATACTCAAACTACCACAAGTTCCATTGGTAGTAAAGATAATAGCTGCCCTTCAAAACTCCTTCAAGAATGGGCCAAGGGCCCCTTTGATCCAAAAAAACCTTTAAAACAATTTGCATCCAAGGTAGCAGCAAAGCTTGGGGCAACTGGGGGCACTAGATTATGGAAGTGTCACATGTGTGAGCTTACATGGTTTGGCAGCATTACAAGAACTAATGCACATTTTCTTCTTGTTCGAGGCAAAGGTGTAGATGTATGCAAAGCTGTGGCAAATAATTTGAAGTACAGGGCTGAAATTTTAAAATTATGGGGTTGTAGTGAGGATGAAGTGCCTACATCTGCTACATTGCAACATAAGAGTATGGGTGATTAGATTTCAGCAGTGTCTACTTCTACTTTGCAAAGTCAAAGGCCACCAAATCTGTTCAGTTCAAGTGCAATAGAGCCTAGGGGGAAACGTAAGATGGCATCTTCACAACGTAAGTTTATTCAATGTGCAGGCAAAGGATGAGGTAGATGATGCCATTGGAAAATTCTTCTTTGCCAATGGCATTCCATTCCACGTGGTTCGCTCTCCTTATTATAAGGAAGCTGTGTCAAAAATAATAAGGGTAGGACAATCATATGTGCCAGCAGGGGAGAATAAATTGAGGACAACAATCTTGGATCAAAACTATTCCAAGATTAATATTTTGATGGAGAAGATGAAGAGAACCTGGGTCACAAGTGGATGTAGCATAGTCATGGATGGGTGGATGGACATTAGGCATCGTCCACTCATCAATATCATCGTCACATCTATAGCGGGCCCTTATTTCCTTAGGGCTATTGATTGTTCATGGCATAGCAAGGATGCTCATTATCAATTTCAGATCCTCAAGGATGCTGTAGAGGAGGTTGGGCCACAAAATGTGGTGGAGGTAGTGACAGATGCGGCCCATGTGTGTAGAGCTGCAGAGAGGTTGATTGAGGCAGCCTATAGACATATTTTTTGGACTCCTTGTTGTGTGCATGCTATGAATAATGCACTTAAGGACATGGGTAAAATCAGCTGGATCAAATCTATTGTCAGTGATGCTAGAGATGTGCAGATGTTTATCTGCAACCATCATCATTCACATGCACTTTTCAGGTCCTTCTCCAAGAAGGAATTCCTGAAGCCTGTAGAGACTCGGTATGCATCATACTTTATTCTCTTGGAGAGGATGCTTGAGTTGCAAGAGCCATTGCAACTAATGGTAATGACAGCAGAATGGAACAGATGGCCTGAGTCGAAGACACAGCAGGGATTGAGGGTTAAGGAGGTGGTGAAGAATGATGTTTTTTGGGCTGATGCCAAATATATTGTCTCCATCATTGAGCCAGTCTTCAAAGTTATTAGATTTGGGGATTCTAATGCACCTTCCCTTGGAGAGGTATACGAGTGCATTGATTCCATGCTTGATCAAATGAAGGCTAAAGTGCGAGAGAAGGACCCCACAATGCAATTCTACACCGAGCATATTTATCCAATCATTCAGCATAGATGGGAGAAACTCAACACTCCCTTACACATGGCTGCCTACGCATTGAACCCAAAGTGGTATGTGCCACGTCCCGACAGAGTGACACCTATGGAGGATGTTGAGGTGAAGGAAGGGTTCATAAAGGCCATTGACAAAATGTATGATCCTATAGAGGCCAGCTTGCTTCGTACTGAGTGGACAAAATTTGCTACTCTTTGGGGATATTCAGAGGCAGCCAAAGTAGATTTGGAGACTATGTCACAGGAGGACCCCAAGTTGTGGTGGACTATGTATGGGCCTAGATCTTTGATTACTACTCTAGCCATTCGTTTTCTGTCCCAGGTTTTTAGTTCTTCTGCTTCTGAGAGGAACTGGTCCACTTATAACTTCATCTACTCTGTTAAGAGGAACAGGCTCACTTCTAGGAGGGCAAAGAAGCTTGTGGCTGTCCATAGTGCCTTACGTCTCATTGATCGCAGCACAACTACATACAAGGAGAGTCCAGCAGCCAGATGGGATGTAGAGTCAGAAGAGCCAGCATAGATAGATGAGGATGCTACACAGACAGGGCTGGTTGGTATTGGTTTAGATGAGCTTGAGCATTTGGGGTCCTCGTCCGATGGTTCTAGTGATGAGGAGATTGGCATGGAGCTTGGAGTTGGAGATGATTAGATCATTAGAGGCATCAGACCATTAGCTATTTAGTATTTAGTATTTTGTTTTTGAAGTTTGAAGTTTGAACACTATTGTGTTGATAACTTGATACTTGATTGTAATTATGAATCATGACTATGAAATTTTGAAATTCAAATTATGAAACAACTAGTTCTCGTTCCAATCACAATGTCTATTAAGTTACAAGTATATTTTCATTTTGATTTTCATTGTTTCAATGTTCACTAGTTCAATGAAATCATTGCAATGTGTTTAAACTCTAAAATTTACTTATTCCTTAGGCTTTTACAGTTATACATCTTTTTATAACTAATTTTTCAAGTACTATATGTATTTCAGCGCACCGCCCCCTCGCCGCCGTCCCCAAACTTAGGCCCCCCCGCCCCCGCGCCCTCGAAACCCGTCCCCTGCCGTCCCCCCAGCCCCGTCCCCGAAACTCGGTGGAACTATGCTACAATCCCCTTGCTTTTACAACTCAGCTTGCCAACATGCAAGTGCTTTATTTCTAATACTAAACAAGATAAACATCTAACCACCAAAGAAAGCATGAAAATAGGAAATGCCAACTATTACATTTTGTTTTCTTTCTCTTCTTCAAAGAATAGATAAGAATTGAGACGAGAATAGAAAGAAAGCAGAAAGAAAGCTTCTAGATGATGGCTGCTTTAAATCTCGATCACATCAGCCAAAATGCTAGAAACTGTGACTCTGTCAGGTGCATCAATACTATCAATAGCAAAGTTTCACTTTTCTAGGATTTCTTCACCATCTGCAATCAATCTCAAAAAATCTTCAACCTCATTGGCTGCTTTCTCAAACCTCGCTGACATCATGGAAATCGACAAAGTTTTATGTTTTTCTTTCATCCACTTTTGTGCAACCTTCTTGCTGTATTTCTCCTTATGCATGTCCCATACTTTTTCACATTCTTCCTTGGAGATAGTTACACTTTCAAGCCAAGGAGGTATTAAGAAGCATTTTTCAATCATATCTAGTTTCAAGCTGCAAATCACTCTACCATCTACCGATTGAATCCCCCAAGTTGCTGGATTGTAATGCTTGATACAAACAATTGCAAATTCCAAACTCTCCACTGAAATAGGAATGGATGCTGCTGCAAGTAGTCCGGAGTGACCAAGATGCCTAACTGCAATGTTGCCTGCATTTTCCAATGCTTGCAAGTTGAATATTGGTTTGATGTGGTGCAAGTCAATCTCAACTGTTTTGATGAAGTTGTGATATAGTGCTGACTTGGTCTTGAACTCAAGGGGAGCGTACTCGATATTTAAAACCTTGAAGAATGACTGTAAACTCCCCTATATTCAGACAAGTTTTGCACAACTTTCTAAATTTAGCTTGCTGGTTTTTCTTCTTCAAACGGACGAATTTTTTCAAAAAATTTCTGAGATATGGGTTTTGTTCGGAATTTCATTACAAGAAGATCCAAATCGCCCGTTTTTGAAAGTTTTGAGTGTAGACTGAAAAAGCAACAAACCCTAATTTCTTTAGATTTTCATGAAAAACGCTGGCATCTAGGTTTTGTTCAGAAGCACATTTTAGATGAACCCAATTGATCAAATGGTGAAAATATTGAAGGTTGATTGAAAAAACAGCAAACCCTAGAATCTGAAAATTTTTCTTGAAAAAGCTGTGACTTGGGTTTTGTTCAAAAGAATGTTTTAGGACCCAGATGATCAAATCTTGAAAATTTTGATGATTCCTTGGACATGCATGAAAAAAGCAGCTGCTGCAACTTGAAAAGAATTTTTTTTTAGTTGCTGCTCCTCTCTAACTTGGACGCCACCTGCAAGAATGATGAAAAATGAAAGGCAAAGGCATCTTAAATAAGTTTTAGGCTTGAGAAAATCTGCTTTCTTTTGCTTTCACTCCTTCAAACCCTAGCCTGAGCTTGTTCATTGAACTTAGATGGTTTTTCTCCTCCATGAAATTTTGAAAATTTGGCTAAGGCATGGCATCTTGGGTGCCCTTCTTGGCTGGAGGTGCCTATCTTCATCAGTCATTTTTCTAAGAATTTCAACTTTTTCTTGATTTTAGACCCCAATTTAAATTTGATTTCCGGCTTCTAGATTGATCCTACGAACGAGTTGAATGATTCATCGTGGAGCTTGATCAAATATGGCGAGATTATTCTAGAGGTAACTTTGACTAAAAACTTCGTTTTGACCTTCAAAATCATGGGCGCCCTTCTCCTTAGGTGCCCATCTTTCCCAGAGTTAGTCATTTTCCCATTCTTCACGTTTTGCTTGTTTCCCTTTGATTTTTTGATGAATTCTTGATTCCAAGAGCTAGAATGATCTGATCGATTAACCATCAGATTCACTGGATAGCTGAGAAGATTCTGAAAGGGGTCTCCTGGGAGTGATGTCTCCTGAAAGTTGCATCTCGGGGGTCAAAAGCTTGGGCGCCCTTGGCTAGCTGGGGTGCCCAACTCTTTCAGAGTTAGAATATTTTTTGTGTTTTTCACCTGAATATTTTTTGTGTTTTTCACTTTGCTTGACTTCTGTAATTTTGCTCATATTGTTCCCTTAGTTCGCCTTTGATATTTGATGACTGCCAATTCTGATTGATGTGTTGATGATTGCGTTGAAGAGCTTGATCAAATTTGAAGTCATGCTGTAGGTGTCGACTGCAAATTCATCCATTTAGGCCTCCAAAAATTTGGGCCTCTATCTCCTTCAGGGGTGCCCATTTCCTCCAGACTTTGCCATTTTTACTTGATTTTTATTCTTCAAAGTTGAACCTTCATTTTACACCACCCGTTCGATCTGGATTTGCCAGCAATTGACAAGTCTGATGATTTGACGAAGACATCCATTGCGATGTTGGCATAATCCTGCAAAGTTTGAGCACATTTGCAAACCCTAACAGCTGAATTTGGTCCTCCAAAAGGCTGGGCACCCCTGGCCACTTGGGGCGCCCAGAGTTCCCAGACTTAGAATATTTTATGATATTTTCATGGTTTGCAATTCCGCTCTTGGTTGAAACTCCTTTGATCAATCTATGATTTAGGCTGAATGGGTGATCTGATGACTACGCTATTGGACTCCCTGCAGAGCTAAGAAGAATCTGAACAACATTGCCTGGCAGCACAAACTCTAATTTCATCATTTGATGCCTTGAAAAGTTGGGTGCCTAGACTGAGCTAGGGCGCCTGGAGTCTCCAGTGTTAGCCAAATTTCTGCATTTTTCAACTTTGACAGCTTTCTTTCTCCATTCTTCGATTTGCGTGCACGTCCAATATTTAAATGTCTAAATCTGACGCCTGGCAGTTGACTGGCCTCCATTAATGGCTTCAAAGTTCCCGAAATGCTTTCTGAAATTACAAAAAAACCAGAATAGACCCAATAGGGAAAAACTGATCGTTTTGTGATTCTAACTACACCAGCCTGATGAGGAAGTATTTTCGACCAATCAAAATCAGTTTGAACCCTAACGGCTATACTTTCTATTTTTAGAAAATTTTGCCAACATCTGTTTTGAAAGAAACCTAGACAAACCTAGAAAAAGTTTTTAGGGCTTGGAGTCTCCAGTGTTAGCCAAATTTCTGCATTTTTCAACTTTGACAGCTTTCTTTCTCCATTCTTCAATCTGCATGCACGTCCAATATTTAAATGTTTGAATCTGACGCCTGGCAACTGACTGGCCTCCATTAATGGCTTCAGAGTTCTCGAAATGCTTTATAAAATTACAAAAAAACCAAAATAGATCTGCTAGGGCAAAACTGATCGTTTTGTGATTTTGACTACACCAGTCTAATGAGGAAGTATTTTTGACCAATCAAAATCAGTTTGAACCCTAATAGCTATACTTTCTATTTTTAGAAAATCTTGCCAACATCCATTTCAAAAGAAATCCAAACAAACCTAGAAAAAATTTCTATTTTTAGAAAATTTCTAAACATAGCAATGTTCCTAAAAAGTAGGGTCGAAAAAACTGAGATCTAGGTTTTGTAGATTTGGTTGCTCTGAGCGGACCTAGATCGTCATATTTTGAAAATTTCTAGTTTTTGCCCCTCATGCAAGACATGCAAACCCTAATTTTGACAAGACTTTTACTCATTTCTTCAAAATGCCTAAGTGTAGCAAATTTTTTAATTTGGGGTACAACAAATAGGATAATCATTTGAGTGTGTGCTTCCTAGGGTGCAAATGGTGTAGAAAGAAACACTGGAAGGCTTGCTATGTAGATAGTGGTGTGTCTAGTGCCATGGAGGGAGGACAAGGGTGATGGAGGAGCTCAAGGTGTGCCAAGGATTTAAGAAGGGAGTCTCTTGGAGTGGCTGACCAACAAGTGGAGGGTTGGCAATAGAGATATGCAAAAAATTTAGTATTGGAGTACTAGATCAATTTGGGAGAAAACCTTATGAGAGCAAGTATGCAAGAAGTCTTAAAAGACTTAGAAGAGTGCAGAGTTATCATTGAATGAGGACAAATAGGTGCCTTAATAGAGTGACTTAGATGATGTAGCCGTAAAGAAAACTTAGTATGGTTATGGTTAAGGCTTTAGGCAAGAGAAAGAACTTCAAATTTGCAGAGGACACTGGCATAGGCTCACTAGTGTCCAGGTGGACACAACAATGTAGGCAAAGGGGAACGGGGCTTTAGCAGCAAAATGGGTCTTGGTTAAGCAGTTTGCCACACTTCTAAAGGATTTTAAGCTTAGAAATTGATAAAATGAGTCCTAATCACATTCTAGGGGTGATAAGACACTAAAATGAGTGCAAAATATGGAGAGAAAAGAGAAAAGTGCTAGGTATGCACTTTTTGACTTTGCAATATATATATGTTGTCATCTTCATTTTGGAAAGCTCTCAGTTAATGCATGTATTAAAATAAGTTACACAAAACGTAATACAAGTTTTGCACACAAAATGCATGATATTTTTACTGGAACATTGTCCCAACAATAATCAAATGCCAAATATAGATGCCAATCCCAGCTCATCGACACTAATACAATATTCCAAAACCCTTGTAAATCAAATATGCAACTTCAAACAGAAAATTCAAACCTGCATAATGCTGCTATACATCCTCAAATGCAACATCAATGGCAGATATGAATTGTACTTGTCAAATATATCAAATATGATTGTTGATTTATGACTGATTTCTTATGGACAGCGATACTATCATTCGCCAATGTTTATATGAAACCCTTATACACTGAAATTAACTAAATATGAAAGTAGAATTGGATAAATTATGACAGCAACAATAAATACAAAAAAACTAATATAGAAACCCCAGATCTGATTTTTATTTATGACAGCCAATGTTAGCAATAATGTGTGCAGTAGCAACAACAAACCCTCAAATTACCCATATTAGGTCTGCAAATGATCTGAAAATGCCTTTCAATCAGCCAATAATATATACACATATATGTGTGTGTATATATATATATAATTTTCTTGCAAATATTAATCAATCCAAACCTCCACAAGCTGAAATATTCAATAAATCACTGTAACAAGCTGAAAATGACTTCAATTTAAAAGTCCAAGTGTGATCCTTGAATAGAAACGCCTCAAATGGAGACGAGGGTTTTTGTCCACAAATCCAACTATGGAAAGCCAAGAGGATTTTCGTCCTTTGGATCTCCAACACCGAGGGGTTCCGTCCTTGAATGATTCAATATCCAAAATGGAAGGAATAATGAAATGACAAAATCAGATCATTTGATGTGAGCCTTGACCTCTCTTTTATAGGCACTTATTTTGGGCTCTCTATTTTATTTTACTTTTCCCTCCAAATATTTAAAAAATACTTATAAATTACATTCAAGGGCTCCTTTTTATATTACATTTTGAATAAAGTGTTAAAAACACTTATTTAAACATTACATAGGACCTATAATAATATTTAAGTTGCCCATTTGAAATAAAGTAATTGGGCCCAACTTGAAATATTATTAATTCTTTTAGTTCCATAAAGGGGACATAACATGCCAACTTGGGCTCACATGAAATTGAGATAGTTATCTAAGATTACCTGATTAGATAAGATTTAATACTCAGCATTTGTCGTGTTACAATTCTTTGAGTTTTTCCAATCTTGGTTGGCAGTGTATGGAATGGAAGCAATTTTAGAAAAGTTAACCTAACAATGAACTTTTCCTATTTATAGTAACTGGCTATAGTTATACAATATATCAAATTTCGTTGGTGCATATTAAATTAATCACGAGAGACGGGAAGGAGTTCCGATCACATCTACACTCCTTGATGGAAGCGTCTTGATTCTCAGCATGAGCCTCAATTCAACAAACTTGGCCTCAAAAATTGCCTTGCTCAAGTATCAACCACTCAATCATCTAATTTGTAATATTCTAAAATGAAATTGTCATCTTACTTTCTTTCAAACAAAGCAATCATGGACTTTGATGAACATGGAACTTTGAGGATGGACCAGATTTTTCCCAATTTCAATAAAATCGATTGTCGCAAAAATATCTGATCCTCTCATTTTGAGGAAAATATGGCTCTTTAAGGATCTTTCTTATCCATTAAGTTTCATGTGCTACAACCATAGAACCCAATATGTAGCAAACAAAAGCAATTAGCATTTTGTGCACAAAACACTTTGGGTGGAAGATAGATAACATCCCTACTATTGAAGCCTACAACATCAATTAAGCAGCAATTTGTATGTGGCTGTTTATTCTAGGTATGGAGACTGAATCATGATAACTGAGAAGACCCAAGGTAAAGTACTTGTGAACAATAAAGATGTAGAAGGTAAAATTTTGAATCAAACAAAAAAATCAAATCCTATTCTACACCTAATTGCACCTCAGATTAAGCAAATGGAATTAAACAAAAGATGAACGAAAACAAGAATTTTCTCACCCACAACTCCTTGTTGCACACACAAGATGTGTGTGGTTGTAGTCCAATGGATTTGTGCTTGTTTTTCAAACTAAAAACATGATTTTTCATTCAAGAGGCCTCCCTCAAATACCTTGGGAGAGTGTCAATTTATAAATTGAGTGGATGATTGATCAAGAGTTGAGAATGATTCAAGAGATCAATGGTTGAGGTTGATTGAGAGGACTGGAGAGAGGAACCTCCAAGTGGCACTTTGTGATTGGTGCATTTGAAGAGGGCAAAGATTAAAAGGATTTGGATAGTCAAGATTGTCTTAAAGGAATGGAGAGTGGAGATTGAAAGTTCTCACACGTGTGAAAAGGATCATGGGGATGTGTGATTGTGACATGTGATTTATCTCCCATATGTGAGAATCACATGTGGATGTGTGATTTGATAGATAAAAGATTTCACACGTGTGAGTCATATGTCTAAAATGAAGGATATAGATTTTTTTGGGAAAATGAATGGATAGGATTCGACAAAAGGATTTTTAGAGTAGTGGGATGGATGAGACAAGTGTTGACCATGGCTTAAGCATGCTTTGGAATGTGCAAGTGGATTAATTAGTTAACTAATTAGCTTTAGTCAACTAATGGCTTGAGATAGAAAGATAAGGAATTAAATAAATAGTTTGTGTATTTAATTTTTGGAGGATAAGGATACGAAAGGTGAGCTTAATTAAATAAATGTGAATTTATTTAATTAAAGATGAACTATAAAGGAAAGGGAGATAAAAGAAAATAAATGAATTAAATGAATGATTGGTATTTATTTAATTAATGTTAAGAGGATGACTAGGAAGGTTAGTTAAACAATTGGTCTTATTTTTTAATTTTTTTCTATGGAGGGTTTTTATATCAACTGAAATAGGCTGAAACCTCTTCAGTTGATAGCCAAGGACTGAGGGATATCCAATCTGCCAAAGTTTCTAATGCACAATCCCAACTTCATCCCTTATGATGTCGAGGCCTTGCACTCAGCAAGGCTTGATCCCTGGTGGGCTCATTCCAAACCATTCAACTTCACTAGCAAGCCAAGGGCCCATTGACACAATTGGTCTTATTTAATTAACATTGAAATGAGATAAAATTAGGTGTAGTCAAGTGTGGATGATTTTAGATGTCTACATTTTACCCCTTTTTGAGACAGTGTTGTGATCTAGCAAAAACACTATTGTTTCAAAGAAAAAAAATATAGTGGGTCTGGAAAATATAGGACTAGTGGTAGGATGCCCCAATTGTTGGAAGGATTAGAGTGATGACAATGGAGGTGGCTATGCCTCCTCAAGAGGATAGACAGGTTTGAAGAGTACGAGTGTGCTCTCAAAATGGATGAAAGGATTAAAGGATTATAAATAGAATGAGGAAGGGATAGATAGATGAGGATAAGAAGGTTGGTTGAAAGGAGGGGGATGGGGAGGTGAATGGACAGGAGGAGGATAGTCATGTTGAGTTGATTTGAGCAACCTTATTTGATATAGCACTTGACATTGTGCACCAAGGTATAAGGACCAAGGTGACAATGTGCCAAGTGCATAAAGAACTAACACAAAAGAGAAGGTTGCATGCAAACATATACCTTATGGCACCATGATGTCGTGGTTGTGTACAGCAAGGACCATGACAGATGTAAGAAAAAACAATAATGCACATAGGCAGACAAATAAATTTTTTTGCTCCTATCCAAGTTGAAAACTGATTGATTAATTGATGATGATGATAGCATTGTTAACGATGAAAAAAACACAAGGATTGGGGATGATATATCTTGATGATAATAATTTGTTTAAAATGAACTAAGGTTTGCAATGAGGTTGGGAACAAAACTGATAGATACTTTTGAATGTTGCCCAAGATTGCATGGATTAAGATTGTGTACATTTGGATGGATTGCTTTGGGAATGTTTGAGGGGTGGTGGTGCAGGAGCAGTTAGGCTAACCTCCATCTTGTTAATTTCATTTTGGCTTGTATCTGACCTTAGCCAAGTCAGAGGGTTTGAGTGTTTGTTTTGGACCTTAGAAGGTCATTGTTGTGGTTGGGTGAATTAGTCATTAGGACTAAGATTCACCAAGGTTTAGTAATCATTGATAGTTTAGTTTAGTTTTGCTTTGTTTAGTTTAAGTTTGGAATTTTGAGCTTTAAATGTGTTCTAAACACATCGATGTTGCTAGAAAGATGCCAAGAGGCAGTTAAGGGAGTTGGATGCTTGAAATACAAGAGGTAGAGGTCCTAAGATTTAGGATGATGGCATAAGGACAAGTTGCAAAAATTTGCTGCAAAGTTGTCATGACAACATTTGTCATGTTGCATGCAACTTAGTTATGTTGGATCCCCTAAAAGCTAGGAGTGTGTGATCGACCAACATCCCTAAAAACTTGGAAAATGGCATCTATGTAAGGTGTGGCTCGAAACCAAGAAGTTAGTTCTTTTGTAATCAAGTTTTTGTTTTTGGAAGAAGAAGAAGACTCTGCAATTTCTGTGCTTCCGCATGTTTTGAAGTGACAGTGATATCAAGTGGATTGAATGTACTGATTTGAGATTACATTTGTGTTCATAGGGTAGTTCTAAGCTTTTTCTCTTGTGCAAGCAAGTTAATTGGAGTTAATATAGTGCTTTGGATTCTTAGGTTAGGGTCTAAGGTCTTTTCTGGTCCTGTCCTAACCAGTCAACCTTTCTATGGCTCCCCCATGAAATCTAGCCACGGTAATTTCCTGAGAATGGATGGATTTGTTAGGGAAGCCACTTGTTTGTACATATCTAGTGGTAGGAGTCATGTGGAGTCGAGTAGCAATGAGCAATAAAAAACCCTAGGCGAGCTTTGAGTGCCCGGTTAGAGGTTTGTCAGTCAAGAATTGAAGAGATCAGGCAGGGGTCAGAAGTACAGTACAACAAAGTACGGTTCCAGGTAGAATTTGGTCATATCTTAGCATGCTAGAAGGATTGAGGTTTTTACCAATCCATTTGAAATAGATTTGAATGAGAGATCAAGGAAACCCTAGTAACTAGGCCTTTTAGCCCTATTTGCCCTAGATTATAGTAAACCGGTGTACGGAGGAGTCAGGGGTCTGAAACCCTGTGAATCTTTTAAAGGAACAAAAAGGGTGTCTGAAAGTGCAATTTGTTTGCCAGGTTGTTTGGAAATTTTGGGCAAGAAAGTCAAAAAGGTCACTGTCAAGGGCTACAAGGGATTAGGCCTCTTCAAGACCAATTCTTAGAATCGGTAAGAACAAAGATTTAAGACCATCCAAGATGGAACCAAATGGATGTGTTTGGCATATTTTCCGTGTCTCTAACACCCCTGCAAGTAGTTCAAGGTTGTGAGCGAAGTTGACACTTTGATTCTTCTAAGTGTAGGAGAGAGTTTACAAGTTCAAGTGTTGTCAGTCCTCCAAGGTGAAGCACAAGGAGTGAGACTCTTGGGGAAGAGTTGAAACAAGTCTTAGTTAATGACCTAAGCCTAATCAGAACCTAGAAGCTATCAGGTTCCTGGATGAAGACAGGGAGAAGTCTTCCTAACTAGTTGTGCAAGCAAACCAAAGGAGCACTTACACCATATTGGTATTAGAGCCTTTATTTGATCAGGCTTGTGATTGATGTTGCAACCCACTGAATCAGTAGGAGAGAATACACCAGAGGAAGAAAGAACCATGGTGACTAATGCTGAGTTAGCCAAGAAGGTAGAAGAGCAAGAAGAGGACAACCGGCTGCTAAGAGAAAGGTTGTCTCGAATGGAGAAGCTCTTGGATGAAGTCCAAGAAAAGGCAGACAAAGTAAAGGATAAAATAAAAGAGAAGGAAGAGCAGGAAGCAAAGGAAAAGGAATTGGACTTGGAGGAGGAAGCTCCAAAACCTGACCTTGTCCTTGCTAAAGAACCCTTCTTGAAGGCATTGCAGGCCTTAAGTGGCAAAGCTTTGGAAGGATTGCCGCTATTTAGTGGACAAATGGATCCTGATTCAGTCATGGACTGGATTGAAAGCATAGAGAATCACTTTGAATGTGCTGGTATAACAGAAGCCCAAAAAGTTAAGGTGGCCAAGTCAAGGTTGAGAGGTTCAGCTCTCACATGGTGGAAGTTTGTGCAAACTGAAAGAGAGAAAGAAGGAAAGGGTCCTATAGTTACATGGAGAGGCATGGTAACCAAGATCAAGCAGACCTACTTACCTGATGACTATGAAGTCCAGTTGCATAGGAGGAGACATAATCTTA
Organism: Sequoia sempervirens; assembly: GCA_007258455.2. Lineage (NCBI taxonomy): Eukaryota > Viridiplantae > Streptophyta > Pinopsida > Cupressales > Cupressaceae > Sequoia > Sequoia sempervirens. The sequence goes on along the minus strand of VDFB02085127.1, from coordinate 30,348 downwards.
GACAAAAAGATATGGATGTCCAAACATATACCGAGGAGTTCCAAAAGTTGTGCCTCAGATCAAAGGTGGTTGAAGATGAAAGCATCAAGCTAGCAAGGTATTTGAACAGGCTTAAATGGTCTATTCAAGAAGATATGAGCCTAGTGAACTTGAAAACCATCTGCCAATGTTATCAAATGGCCTTAAAGATAGAGGAGAAAGGCAAAAAGAAGCAAGAGCAAACCTCCAAGAGTAGAGGTAAAGGAAAAGACAGTAGAGGACAAAGAGGTGGTTATGGTGGAAGGAGTTCAGAATCAAGGGCTCAAGGAGAAGTTAGGTACTCTGATTAGCGAGAAGGAAGCTCTAGTAGAGGTGGTAGAGGAAGAGGCTCTAGCTCTAGAGGAAGAAGTGGTGGACAAGGAAGAGGTAATTACTTTACCAACATGAAGTGTTACCACTACAATCAAATGGGACACCCGGCCTATAGATGTCCAGAGAAAGGTAGTACTTCTCATGGAGGTGACAAAAGAACAAATCTAGTTCATGATGAGACAAATGCAGTAGAGAAACATTCTGAAGTACCATTGAATTCTGAGGAAGGTGAGAACCTCATGATGAGGAGAACTTTGATCAAGGAGCCGGTTAAAGAAGAACCAAGCCAAAGGAGGTCTCTGTTTAGGATAAAGTGTAAGATGATGGGGAAAGTGTGTAGAGTCATCATTGACTCAGGGTCTACTGACAATATTGTGTCAGAGGAGACGGTCAGCAAGCTGAAGTTGACAAGGATACCCCACACCAATCCTTACAAGGTCACATGGCTCAATAAAGGTCAACATGTCTTGGTGAATGAACAAGCATGGGTGGAGTTCTCAATTGGAAGGTACAAAGACAAAGTCTTGTGTGATGTGTTACCTATGGATGCATGTCACTTGCTCCTAGGTAGACCATGGCAATTTGATCGCCAAGCTATGCATGATGGAGCAAAGAACTCCTATACTTTCAAGAAGGATAAGGTAACATTTAGAATTCAGTCACTGTTAGAAGATGCAGAGGTGCAGACAGCAGGTCCAAAATTGCTCATGGTTGGTGAAAAAGAGTTCTTAGAAGCCTTGGAAGAAGGAGAAGGAGTTGGCTATGCAGTGATGCTAAGGCCAAGAGAGGTAAGTGATGAGAAAGTAGCTGAAAAGCCAGAATTACCTAAAGAAATATAGAAAATGCTGCAGACCTATGAAGGCATTGTGAGTAGTGGACAACCAGCAGCATTACCCCCTAAGAGAGCCATAAGTCATAGGATAGACTTGATACCAAGGGCTACCTTACCAAATAAAGCAGCCTACAAGATGACTCCTCAACAAAATGAGGAAATAGCTAGGAAAATTCAAGAACTCCTAAACCAAGGTCTTATTAGAAAAAGTATCAGTCCATGTGCAGTACCCACTGTCTTAGCACCTAAAAAGGGAGGAGAATGGAGGCTTTGTACTGATTCTAGGGCCATAAATAAGATAACCATTAGGTATAGGTTCCCTATCCCTAGGATTGAAGACCTCATGGATTGTCTAGGTGAAGCTAGGTACTATACCAAGATAGACCTAAAGAGTGGTTATCACCAAATTAGAATACATGAGGGAGATGAGTGGAAAACAAGCTTTCAAAACCAATGAGGGCCTATATGAGTGGCTAGTTATGCCATTTGGGTTGTCTAATGCCCCCTCCACATTCATGAGACTCATGAATGAAATCCTCAAAGACTACATTGGCAAATTTGTAGTAGTGTATCTTGATGATATACTGATTTATAGCAAAACAAGAGAAGAGCACCTCAAACAGATAGAGTTGATTTTCAAGAAGCTGCAGGAGGAGAAGTTGATGATCAATTTAGAAAAGTGTGAATTCATCAAAACAGAGCTGGTGTACCTTGGATTTGTGCTATCACATGGCAACTTGAAAATGGACAGCAGCAAAGTGGAAGCCATCCTCAATTGGCCTACTCCAAAGACACAACAGAGGTAAGAAGTTTTCATGGCCTTGCTCAATATTATAGGAAGTTCATAAGACAATTTAGTGCTATTTGTGCTCCTATGTTGGATACCATTAAAGGAGGAATGAAGACTAAGTTTGTATGGAATGAGCAAGCTAACAAAAGTTTTGAGTTGTTGAAAGAAAAGATAGCTACCCAACCTGTTTTGGTGTTACCAAGCTTTGAGAAGCTATTCACTATTGAGTGTGATGCAAGCAATGTGGCTATTGGAGCTGTTCTCAGTCAAGAGGGCAGACCGGTGGCTTTTCATTCAGAGAAGTTAAGTGAAGCCAAGAAGAAGTATTCTTCTTATGACCTTGAGATGTATGCATTGGTCCAGGCTCTAAGGAAATGGAGGCACTACTTGCTTCCCAAGGAATTCATAGTGTATTTAGACAACCAAGCACTTAGTTTCCTGAATTCACAAGAGAAATTGAGTCATAGACACATGAAGTGTGTGGAATACCTGCAAGCTTACACTTTCAATATCAAGCATAAGAAAGGAGTACTCAACAAGGTGGCAGATGCCTTGAGTAGAAGAGTCCTCACCATACAAAAAATTCAGTTGAAGAGCATGGGAATAGATCATTTCAAGGATCCATATGCAGATGATGAAGATTTGCAGACATTTATAAGGTATGTGCTGAATACAAGAATCATTTTCATAGTAAACATGCTGAATATACTTTGCAAAGTGATCTCTTGTTTAAAGGAAATCAGTTATGTGTCCCTAGAGGCTCTATTAGAGAGAATTTGATACAAGAAAAGCATAATGGTGCATTAAGTGGTCACTTTGGGATCACAAAGACTCAAGAACTTGTTCAAAGATTCTATTATTGGCCAAGAATGAATCTAGATGTTAGGAGGTATGTGGAGAGTTGTATAGTGTGTCAAAAGGCCAAAGGTACTTCTTCAAATGCAGTTCTATACCAACCACTGCCTATTCCTACTAGGCCATGGGAATGCTTGAGTATGGATTTTGTAGTTGGATTACCCAAGACAAGACAAGGCATGGACAGTGTTTATGTAGTTGTGGACAGATTCAGCAAGATGGCTCACTTTGTGCCATGTAAAACAATCAATGATGCCAGTCAAATAGCCTCTCTTTTCTTCAAAGAGATAGTAAGGATACATGGATTACCTATGAGCATTGTATCAGACAGAGACACTAAGTTCATGAGCCATTTTTGGAAGACTCTTTGGCTGAGATTGGGCACTAATTTATCCTTTGGGTCTGCATACCATCCCCAAACTGATGGTCAGACCGAAGTTGTTAATAGAACTCTTGGGAATCTATTAAGGTGCTTGACCAAGGAGTATGGTCAACAATGGGATCAGTTGATTGGGCAAGCTGAATATGCCTATAATGACACTGTGAACAGATCAACAGGGAAGAGTCCCTTTGAAATTGTCTATGGATTATATCCTAGAGGAGTCTATGAGCTAAGAGACTTAAAGGATGGAGTCAAGGGAAGTGGATATGCTGATGATTTTGCTTATGTAATGCAGGAGATTCATGATACAGTTAGGAAGACATTGGCAGAAAACAACATGAAGCATAAGACCAAGGTGGATGAGCATAGGAGAGAAGTTCAGTTCAATGTTGGAGACTTGGTGATGGTGCATCTAAACAAAGCCAGGTTGCAAAAAGGAGTTCCTCACAAGTTGCAGATGAAGAGGATAGGTCCCTGTCCTATCTTGGCTAAGTATGGCAACAATGCATTTAGAGTGGAGCTACCAGAAGACAGTGGACTGTCCCCTGTTTTTAACATTGTAGAACTGGTCCATTACAAAGGACCACCACCAGACATGGATCAAAACCTCAATGAAGTCATCCAAGATGTGGAGGAGCTCAAACTGCCTTCTGCTACAGTCAAACAAGCTGACAGTATACTGGATACCAGGGTCTATAAGAAGACTAGAACCAAGGAATACAAGGAGCATCTGATTAAAAGACATGGTCAATATGATGCTGATGCAGTGTGGATCAAAGAGTCAGAGTTCAAGAAGTTGGGCATTGATCTCAACTTACTCAATCCAAGGGTGGATTGAAATCTTTTGTTTTGGGGAGGATGGTGCAGGAGCACTTAGGCTAACCTCCATCTTGTTAATTTCATTTTGGCTTGTATCTGACCTTAGCCAAGTCAGAGGGTTTGAGTGTTTGTTTTGGACCTTAGAAGGTCATTGTTGTGGTTGGGTGAATTAGTCATTAGGACTAAGATTCACCAAGGTTTAGTAATCATTGATAGTTTAGTTTAGTTTTGCTTTGTTTAGTTTAAGTTTGGAATTTTGAGCTTTAAATGTGTTCTAAACACATCTATGTTGCTAGAAAGATGCCAAGAGGCAGTTAAGGAAGTTGGATGCTCGAAATATAGGAGGTAGAGGTCCTAAGATTTAGGATGATGGCATAAGGACAAGTTGCAAAAATTTGTTACAAAGTTGTCATGACAACATTTGTCATGTTGCATGCAACTTAGTTATCTTGGATCCCCTAAAAGCTAGGAGTGTGGGATCGACCAACATCCCTAAAAACTTGGAAAATGGCATCTATGTAAGGTGTGGCTCAAAACCAAGAAGTTAGTTCTTTTGTAATCAAGTTTTTGTTTTTGGAAGAATAAGAAGACTCTGCAATTTTTGTGTTTCCGCATGTTTTGAAGTGACAGTGATATCAAGTGGATTGAATGTACTGATTTGAGATTACATTTGTGTTCATAGGGTAGTTCTAAGCTTTTTCTCTTTTGCAAGCAAGTTAATTGGAGTTAATATAGTGCTTTGGATTCTTAGGTTAGGGTCTAAGGTCTTTTCTGGTCCTGTCCTAACCAGTCAACCTTTCTATGGCTCCCCCATGAAATCTAGCCACGGGAATTTCCTGAGAATGGATGGATTTGTTAGGGGAGCCACTTGTTTGTACATATCTAGTGGTAGGAGTCATGTGGAGTCGAGTAGCAATGAGCAATAACAAACCCTAGGCGAGCTTTGAGTGCCCGGTTAGAGGTTTGTCAGTCAAGAATTGAAGAGATTAGGCAGGGGTCAGAAGTACAGTACGACAAAGTACGGTTCCAGGTAGAATTTGGTCATATCTTAGCATGCTAGAAGGATTGAGGTTTTTACCAATCCATTTGAAATAGATTTGAATGAGAGATCAAGGAAACCCTAGTAACTAGGCCTTTTAGCCCTATTTGCCCTAGATTATAGTAAACCGGTGTACGGAGGAGTCAGGGGTCTGAAACCCTGTGAATCTTTTAAAGGAACAAAAAGGGTGTCTGAAAGTGCAATTTGTTTGCCAGGTTGTTTGGAAATTTTGGGCAAGAAAGTCAAAAAGGTCACTGTCAAGGGCTACAAGGGATTAGGCCTCTTCAAGACCAATTCTTAGAATCGGTAAGAACAAAGATTTAAGACCATCCAAGATGGAACCAAATGGATGTGTTTGGCATATTTTCCGTGTCTCTAACACCCCTGCAAGCAGTTCAAGGTTGTGAGCGAAGTTGACACTTAGATTCTTCTAAGTGTAGGAGAGAGTTTACAAGTTCAAGTGTTGTCAGTCCTCCAAGGTGAAGCACAAGGAGTGAGACTCTTGGGGAAGAGTTGAAACAGGGCTTAGTTAATGACCTAAGCCTAATCAGAACCTAGAAGCTATCAGGTTCCTGGATGAAGACAGGGAGAAGTCTTCCTAAATTGTTGTGCAAGCAAACCAAAGGAGCATTTACACCAGGTGGAGGCTTGGAACCGATAACAAGGGGAAAACAAGTCTACAGACAAGGACAAAATGATGGAGGGATTACTAAGATAGGAGATGGGACTGATGGATAGGAGGTTTGAAGGAATTGTGAGTATAGAGAGTATCATAGGAAACAACTTTCCTTGACATAGATAGAGAAGGTAGGAGGGATTGGGGTTAGATGGAGGGGTTTGTAGGATGTGATCTCCAAGAACTGTTGTGAATAGGAATAGCATGCCCCGCTCTTGACATATAGCAACGGATATGTCGAAATCATTGTGGAAATATTTGCTAATATTCATGCAAGGTGACAAGGTGAGGTTTTTGTGTTGGAAAGGAAAGCTTGATGGTTCAAGGAAATGGGGGATTCAAGGAATGGAGAGCTACAAGAGGGATGAATTGCAAAGAAAGTAAGGCTTGTGTTGTCCAAACCATGTTTAAAGAGTATGGCCTTGTCCTTGGGAAAGATTTATTGCAATTTTAATGCAAAACCGAAAAATAAAGACCCCTAAAATGATGAGAATGTGAAATTCTAGCTCTGAGGATGGAGATGTCGGTTTGTGAAGCGGGTGTAGCACAAAAAAGATGTAGTGATTGACAAAGTGGACATGTTAAACCAGACTAGTAGCCCAAAAGATGAGGGATATTTGCAAAGAAAATGAGTCAACCTACACCAAATTTGTTAGAAAAAATACAAATCACCTAAAGATTATAAATCCCTACAAAAAAAAAACCAAAAAACGTGATCATATGGCAAAAAAATGTGAAAAGAAGGTGAGAGTTGTCAGGTCAAGTTATCTCTAGGTCGTAGGTAAACATAGCATAGCAAGAGAAGTGTGAAAGTGGATGTGTCAAATTGGCAACCTACAATAGAAACTTCACAAAAGCTCAAAAAAAGGTTAGATTTGGAACGTGGGGTCCCATCGAGCATGCTAAAATGTGAACAATAAAGATGTAGAGGGTAAAATAAGGATACAAACAACAAAATGAAATCCTATTCTACACCTAATTGCACATTTGGTTAAACAAAATGAATTGAACAAAAAATGGAAGAAAACAAGTATCCTATCACCCACAACTTTTTGTTGCACACAAAAGATGTGTGTGGTTGTGCTCCAGTGGATTTGTGCTTGAGAGATGATATATGGTTGCTCTTAAAACTAACATGACTTTTCATTCAAGAGGCCTCCCTCAAATGGCTTGGGATGAAATGGTAATTGATTATATTAAACAAAGGAGAGTAATACTCCTTAAAGTAGAAATTACAAGACGATGTTTCTAAATCAAAAACAATCGACAACAAAAGAAATAAAAGAAAGTTGCTAAAACTAATTGAAAGCAAACTAAACTTAACTAAGATGACCATTATATGCTAAATATAACACTATTACTTTAATACCCTCCCTTAATGGTCATTCTACTAACTACACCAAGTTTACCCCTAAATTTAACAAATTTGTCCGGACTTAGGTACTTGGTAAGAATGTTTGCAGTCTGATCCTCAGTTGGAACATATTGCAACATCACTGATCCATCTTCAACAAGCTGTCATATGAAGTGACAATGAAGCTCTACATGTTTTGTTCGCTTGTGGAAGATTGGATTTTTCGAAGCTTTAGCACCCCTTGGTTGTCACAAAACAAGGGTGAAGACCTTGCTTGAGACATTTTCATGTCAAAAAGCATCCTTTGAAGCCATACTGCCTCACGTGCTGCTTTAATTGTTCTCTGATACTCTGCTTCTATTGAGGAAAGAGCTACTACCTGATGCTTCTTACTGGTCCATGTGACTACACCCGTACCAAGACTAAAAACATATCCAAACATAAACTTCTTGTTGTCGATAGAACCTACCCAATTTGAATTTGTAAAACCAACCAGCCTCGGATCTTTGCTTATGCTATACAGAATGCCAAAGTTAGATGTCCCTTTCACATATCTCAGTACTCACTTCGCTACAACCCAATGTTCAACCTTAGGGGTAGTTATGAAACAATAGATGTAACTCATAACATAACTTAGATCAAGTCTAGTGGCTGTAAGATAGATGAGGTTGCCAACTAGTTGCCTGAAAGCTGACTCATTAACCATTGGTGAGTCTGATTTGGCTGAAAGTTTCAACCCTTTCTCCATGGGAGTAGATGAGATCTTACAATCTGTCATCCTAAACTTCTCCAGCAAACTCCTAGCATATTTAGACTGAGAAATGAAAATACTGTCACCTGTTTGCCAAACTTCTACACTAAGGCAATAGTGTAGAAGACCCAAAACTGCCATATCAAACGCCTGACACAAATTCAACTTGATTTGCTCAAGCAAATGTACCCCATTGCTAGTGATGATGATATCATGCACATAGATGACAAGAAGAACACTACCAGTGCTTTTGACATACAAATTGGCATCTGAGGGACTCCTCTAAAAACCCTATGCAACCAAATACTTGTCAATCTTCAGGTACCATGCCTTGGGAGCTTGCTTTAGGTCATAAAGACCCTTTAGCAACTAGCATACTTGGTGCTCTTTGCCTGCAACTTTGAAACCAAGAGGTTGCATCATGTAAACCTCTTCCTCCAAATCTCCATTGAGGAAGGCACTCTTCATATCCATTTGATGAACCTTCCAGCCAAACTATGTTGCAATGGCTAGGACAAGTCAAATGGTCCTCATCTTTGTTGTGGGTGCAAAGGTCTCCTCATAGTCAATGCCTTCTCTTTGTGAGAACCCTTCAGCCACCAACCGAGCTTTGTATTTATCAAGTGTTCCATTAGCTTTGTATTTCACTTTGTAGACCCATTTGCAGCCAATGGGTTTCTTCCTTGGTGGAAGATCTATCAGAACCCAAGTATTGTTCTTCAAAAGACTATGATGTTCAAATTCCATAGCCTTTTCCCATTCAAGTTTACCTTTCGGCTTTGAATAGTCTCGGGGCTCATAAACATTTTGAATGTTGGCCATAAGAGCAAAATTCAATGTATTTTGTTTGCTCTTGCCTCTAGACGATCTACCCTCAACAAGTTCATTATCTCGAACATCAATAATGAGTTTCTCCCACCACTTTAGGTCGGAGAGTAGATGCATCTTCTTCCAAGTTGAGATGATCATCATGACTTGGGCTACCTGGAATGAAATCATCTGGATGTTCATCCAGGTTGTCTTGAGGGAAATCTACTAGTATAGGGTCGTCCTTGGAGATTCCACAAGTTTAGAATAATCAGAACCCCTCCCTTCAGGTGGAGCTAATGGAAGCCTAACACCCAAATATTTAGTCTTCAAAGGCTGATCCTCAGACTCTTGATGGGAGAAGAGAGTTGAAAGGGCCCACCTTCTTCATCAAACACAACATCCCTACTGAATGTTAGATGATCAGTGCCCACATCAATGAACCGATAGGCCTTAGTCACTATATCTTGTAAGCATCAACTTCTGGCTTTTTGAATCCGGTTCAGTCCTCTTTGCATCTGGAACCCAAACAAATGCAGTAGAACCAAAAATCCTAAGATGGATGATTCTTTGTTTCCTCCCAAACCATGCTTCCTCTGGAGTAATCACGACTTGTGTGGGAGACCAGTTAAAAAGGTACACTGTGGTATACACTGCTTCAGCCCAAAATTTCTTTGGAACATTTCTATTCTCCAGCATACAATGGGCCATTTCCGTAATAGTACGGTTTCTTCGCTCAACAACTCCATTTTGCTAAGGAGTATAGGGTGTAGTAAGCTGGCGCTTGATATCGTGTTTAGCATAAAAGTTAGTGAATTCATTGGAACAAAACTCACCACCATTATCTGAACTAAGAGTGATGATTGGACATCTTGACTCTTTCTCAACTAATGCTTTACACTTCTGAAATTCATTAAACACATCTGATTTTATTTTGAGGAAAAACAACCACATTTTCCTGCTGAAGTCATCAACAAATAACATAAAATACCTACACTAGTGATTGATGTGGTATTCATTAGTCCACAAACATCTGCATGAACCAGCTGAAGGACCTTGGATGCTCTCCAAGCTCATCCGTTTGAAAATGGAGTTTGATGTTGCTTCCTTGCTTGGCAAGCTCCGCATACACCATGTGTCTGCTGCTAAATCTCATGTAAGCCTTCTACCAAATTCTCTCAAGCCAGCTGAGAGAGGTAGGCTAGGTTAAGATGCCCATACCGTTGATTCCAAAGAGTATTGATGGATGAACTCTTCGCAGCCATTGCATGCTCCTGAGACTCTCTAGTATCAACTAGCCTATACAAGCCATGATCTTTGAGCCCAATTGCAACAATTTTCTTGGACTCCTTGTCAACAATGTGGAACTTATGTGAACTGAAGATGATATCCAACTTCAGACAACGTCACATAATCTAACTCATTGAGAGAGAATTGAGTTCCATGCTCAGAACATAGTGCACATTGATAAATATGAGATTTCTCTCACCAGATGTAATCTAAACGTTGCCTTTGTTGACAACTGTATACTCTTCGCCACCTCCAAAGATGATAGAATTGGAGAAAGCCTTATACTCCGTGAACCAATCTATCCTGTGTAAAATGTCGAGATGCTCCAGAATCAATATACCATGCAGAAGATTTGACATGATCTGCTGATCTTTTGGACATGAATGCATAGCAAGCAAACTCCTTCTGCTCAAAATGTTCTACAACATGGGCCTTTTGCTGAGACCCTCCCTAGTTGGATTTTTGATCAGCCAACCGCTTCCTGCAATGTTTCTTCATGTGGCCAAGCTTACCACAATAGTGACATTTGATAGTCTTCTTGGAGCTATCCTCAGATTTGCCTTGTCCTTTCTGCTGAGAGGACTTGCCTTTGCTTTTGTCTTTGGCAATAAATTCCTATTCCACACTAGGTGTGTCGTTGTTGCTTCCAAACTACTTCTTCCAACTCTCCTGCTGCAAGAGCTTGTTGCACAAATCATCAAACTTGAGGGCAACATTGGTGGAGGTAATGTTGAGAATTTCAATGAAGTGCTCATAGGATTGTGATAAACTTTTTAGTGTGATAACCACCATATCCTTTTCTTCCATCTTGCGACCAATGGCCTCCAGTTGATTGTAAATGTCTTTGATCTTCATGAGACGATCTTGCAAAAACATCTTGTCATCCATCAAAATGGAGAACATATTTTTAAGGAAGAATGCTCTACCCTTGTCTAATCTCTGCAACAATCTTACCAGATGGTATTTCTAGAAGCATCTCATCGGTGACAGATAACTTGAGAAGCATAACCCCTCTTGATTGCTTCCATCAAATTTGTCCTAGTCCTCTCCCGCAATTGTGGGACGTGTTTTTTGTACCCAAAACAATCAAATCTAGACATCGGTACTCAAAAATGGTGAGCATCCTTTGTTTCCAGGCATCGTATTTTTTACTGTTGAATCTCTGGCTACTTTCCAACATGATGTTGATCAAAGACACCATCCCTCTAGTTTTCCAAAGGCACAAAAAATGAGGTCAAAGTTTGACTGCAAATTTTTTTATTTTTCAATCAAACCCTAGGTGATCAATTGGCACAAATCCCATGACTTAAAAAATCATCAAAAATCAAAGAAGAAAACCCACAATTTTTGTCAAACGAGAAAAAATTTGTAGAATTTTAAAACTATTAAGTCTGAAACCTTAGGTGTCATGATTCTTCAATCACATGATATTAATTTGAAAAAAAAGGTCAAAAATCGCAATTTTCTTCAAGAGCTGAGCGAAAAAACCAGACCCACAATTTTGCAGTAGAAAATTGCAAAACACTGTGAAGAAAAAGGGCACAAACAGGTCGCAAGACTTAGATGCAATTATGCAGAGAATGACGATGCGATTTTGTTTGCAAATAGACCCACAAACTCAAAACAATCGCACGCAGGAAAAATTGCAAAAAAATGGCCCATGATTTGCTTCAAACGCAGAGATATTTGTTTGCAGAGGTAGCACGAAAAAAATCCTCGCGATTTAAAAAAAATCCCACGAAATATAGGTTGCTAAAATCAAAGGATAAATGGTGCAATTTTTTATCCTTCCATCACATGATTCACAAAATCCCTAGCACGATTTTTATTAAAAAATCAAACAAAAAAAGTCAAAAAATCTTTTTCAAAATTTTTAGGTAAAAAAAGCCACAAATTTTATCAAAAAATTCGCGAAATTTTTTTCTTGCTCTAATACAATGAAATGGTAATTGATTATATTAATCAAAGGAGAGGACTACTCCTTAAATAAGAAATTACAAGACGATGTTTCTATATCAGAAACAATTGACAACAAAAGAAATAAAAGAAAGTTGCTAAAGCTAACTGAAAGCAAACTAAACTTAACTAAGATGACCATTATACGCTAAATATAACAACATTACTTTAATATGGGAGAGGCTTGATTTATAGATTGAGAGGATGATTGATCAAAAGGTTAAGATTAATCCAAGAGGCCAATGTTTGAGGTTGATTGAGAGGATTGGATAGAGGAGGAGCTTGCAAGTGGAACATTATGATTGGTATACTTGAAGAGGGTAAGGATTAAAGAGACTTTGATGGTCAAGATTATCTTAATTTGAACAAAGAGTGGAGATTGAAAATTCTCACACATGTGTGAAAAGGATTAGGGTGATGTGTGATTGTGAAATATGATTGATCTCCCACATTTGTGAGAATCACATGTGGATGTGTGATTTGACAAGAGGTTTTGCATGTGTGAGAGTCACATGTAAAATGAAGGGTGTGGTTCTTCTGGAGAAATGCATGGATAGGATTTGATGAGGACTTTTGGAGAAGTGGGATGGATGGAAAAATGCATGCTAAGTTTGACCATGGCTTAAGCATTCTTTGAAATGTCGTAATGCGGGGGCCTAAAATTAAGACAAAAATCTAAATTGCCACAGAATTAAAATTATCAAGGCTAAATTAAAATCACCTAGTTTGAAAGGCTGCCAGACACATCATGTGTTAACAAAATTTATAGAGGGGTCGTTGATAATCATGGACAGGTCAAACTAATTACAACAATCACTATAAATATAAAGGAAGTGCTTAAGGCAGAGTAATCAATATTATAAAAAACTGAAATTTAATAAAGTTTAGTTTTAATGAAAAGTCAAAAGGCATGTGAATGAAGATTTATGTCTATTAAAGAAAAAGGGTATGTAAGGAAGATAAATCAAGGGGAAGGGGACATCAATTGTGAAGATAATTTATACTATTACTCCTTGTGGAGTGTGAACCCTGGTTCAGCAACCTGGAGACGAAACCCCTCAAGGTTTGGAATTAAAGGACGAAAACCCATTAATTTCCATCATTGAGTTAGTGGATGAAAACCTTTGATTCAGGCAGACTTTAAGACATTTCAAAGACATTTAAATAAAGAGAGGTCACTGCAGATTTGGAGGAAGATTTACAACAGAGATAAGAGGATAAGGTTTATTATATTTAAAGAAAACAAGGAAAATTTGAAAGGAGACATTACAAATGTGCATGTGGATTAATTAGATAACTAATTCATTTTAATCAACTAAGGGCTTAAGGTGGAAAAATGAGGAATCAAATAAATAAGTTGTATTTATTTAATTTTTGGAGGATAGAGATATAAAAGATGAACTTAATTAAAATAAATGTGAATTTATTTAATTAAGGGTGAAAATTAAAGGAAAGAGGGATAAAGAATAAATTAATAAAATAAATGATTGGTATTTTTAGCTGATAGGCTACATATAGTGTGAGATTTGAGCCTAAAACAAGTCTCGCGCATGCAAACCACTATTGAGTCATCGGAAAACACGTTTCAGCTGCCATTTAATGGTAAACCAGCTGTCGTTTAATGGTAAAAGCCTCCAAAATATCAGATAAAAGCCTTCAAAATCTCACTTATCACATAAAATCCAGATAAATATTGATTTGACAACTAGATGGGAACATTCTATTTCCATTTGCAATGTTTTTTGTCATTTTTGGCAACGTTCTTTTTTCAAATGCATTGCTTTATGTTTTAGACTTGTATGCAAATATTTCATAATTAGATAATACTAAATTTCTTTAAGGAAAAATCTAGATTTGTCCAAGTTTATTTTATTCCATTATTTAGCACTTATTATTAGTTGTTTAATCCAACCACATGCAACTAGAGTTTGCAGCACATCATGCACAAACACATACTCTCTAACATATTAACATACATATAGTTTTCTATCGGCATAATCCTTGAACCTCCTTTAGGTACAAGTGCTAGTTTAATTAATGTTAAGAGGATGATTGGGAAAGTTAATTAAATAATTGGATTTATTTAATTAATACTTGAATGAGATAAAACTGGTTGTGGTCAGGTGTGGATGATTTTAGATGTCTACAATACTGAATTAAACAATATTGTGTGCCATATTAGATCAACAAAATCTGTTCCATTTGCATGGAACATAATTGATGAATTAGCATTCCTTGTATTAGATATGTATTTAATATAGATAGCACTTGCACCATGTTTTGACATTCGCCATACATATTATGAACATACAATTCAAAAATTACTGTCAACTTCTGGAATTCTAATCTGTATATGTTTTTCATTTTTGTCTATCAATGTTTGACACTTGACTTTTGTATCTGACAAGTATTTATACTTTATGGCTGTCAGTCATAGATTGAGTGAGAATGATATTATGAATGAAAGGAAATGTAAGAATATATTAAAATTGTAGATAATTTTCTAACATTTGTTTAAATTTTAGCATATACATATAGATTTGGCTAGGGAATGCAAACCAAGTCTCTAAGCTATTATACAATTACTAGTATCTGTAGCTATACCATACAACATATTTTACATAGAGGTTGGTATAGTAGAGAAGGGGAAACTGAACTTACAAGTATATACAGGCCTGAAACTGCATTGTTCATCATGATCAAGTACAACGTCTGATTCTCTGATTTGACTAGCATAAAGCTATCCTCCTTAACAGGAAACTTACAAGATACATAAGTTTCTGATGTTCATCTTTATGTCAGTATGGTTCTCAATTTTAGTTTCACTTTCTTCTCTGTTTTGGCTGAAGATGGTATAGTGATTGAATGTAGTGTAGTAACCTTTAGACCTGCAATAAAACATTTTCAAATCCAGAAAAACACTGTTGCCTGCCCGCGCCAAACTTCAACAATTTGGACTTATTCCTCTCTGCATTCAGTAATGCATAAATACTATGTCAATTTGTTGAAAAGTACCTTGAAACTTACTGTACAATGATGATCCCCGTAAAGAATATCAAAAAATGAAGGCTCGCATGCTTCATTTCTAACCCAGACACAATTACATGGTAATGAAGTTTAACCAAAGAATTCTGCTGATGATGTTAAAATTTATTTGCCATTTCCAACATATAGGAACTTGATTTAAAAAAATGTAACACTCTGCTTTTAAAATATTTGTTTTTTGGCATTTTAAAACAGTCCCTAAACATGAAGGATAGAAGGTTGCAGGCACATAGATGAATTAAGTTCCATATAAGATACTGCTCAAATTTCAAACTTTATTCTTCACATCTATACACTTTTCACCTTTAACAATCCAGTGATTTTCTTTCAAGATAATTTAATCTACTTTCAACGTGAAATTTTCTATTAAAGTAATCACTTGCTTTGTGATCCCCATCCATTGAAATCTCAAGAGAAAACTTTACTGTGTGTTTAACGTTCACAAACTTTCTAATTGTAAACTCTGGAGATGATTCAATCTTAAGATAACATGGTGTATATTTTATACTAGATGAAATACCCCGTTTCTTACAAAGGGTTGCTTCCAAGACTTGCAAAACAAAATAAGTACCAATGGCTTGTCCAAACCAAGATGTTTTTAGCTGCTAAGACTTTGTCATAAAAAATAAAATAAAAAAATCAGGTTGTCTTATGGATTTCAAAAATTGTTGTGAAGGAAGAATTTGGATGGTGAAAAACAGCACAGCAGATAAGGAAAATAAGTGAAAATACGACGGGCAAATCAATGAATACAGCTATGAGTGCGAGATCGATTTACCAACATTGTGTGCAATGACTTGAAGGAATTAAAAGAGACAGCGATCATTGGCAGATTTCTGGGAAGGAGATTGACAAGAAACAAAATCTCGAAATGGGTTGAGACACAATGGAATTCTGATCCAGTGCTGAATTTCATGCCAAAAGGATTCTTTGTGGCAGTTTTCAAATTAGAGGAGGAGAGAAACAGAATCTTAAATGAAAGGCCATGGAAATATGGGAACTCCTACCTGTTTCTGCAAAAATGGAAGCCCAACTTTGAATTACAACCTCACCCACAAAAGGACCAATTTGGATGAGGTTATGTAACTACCCTTTGAGTATTGGTCTGCAAAAAGCCTAACCAAGATTGGCAACTCCAGAGGAAAATCCCTAGACATTGATATGTGAAATGGTGAATCCCTCATATACGCCAGGATCAGACTAATTGCAATCAATGAAATACCAATGCATGTCTGCATCTGCACCAGCGTTGGCTATTGGAACCAAGAAATAGAAATTAAAACACAAAAGTTTTTTTGTCTCAAATGCAAGAGGAGAAACCACTTCGAATTGGCGTGCCACCAAAAACCTCCAAAAGTGCAAATGCAGTGGATACAGAAAGAAGGAAATTTGCATCAGCTTGAAAATGCCCCACCTACTAAAAAGGACAATCTGACTGACAACAGCAACATGCTACAAGAAGCAGAGATAGACCAACCTAAGCCTAGCAAAAAAGAACCAAGATGACACGAATAATAAGAATTCCCAATCGGAAGAGGAAGAGTATGAGGACAAAATAGATAGGATTGACAACAGATGCATAAGTCAAACAACATCAAAGATCTTGAAACTGGGCTCTCCAGAATCCAAAAAAGGGCACAAAACAAACAAGCAAAAGAGGGAAGAGGAAGCAATGACAAGTGACCAGACATCAATCAAGACCTATCTGTTGAGATCCTCATATGGAATGTTAGGGGCTTAAATGCCCCTAACAAACAACGCATGGTCAAGCACCAATTTGATAATCAGTTAATTGACTTAATATTACTACAAGAAACCAAACTGACAGAAACCAAGATGAAAGCATTCATCAAACATTGTAAGGTTGGGAGGGCATTTTTGTCTAAGTTGTCAATGCATCTGGTGGACTGGCAATAATATGGAAGCAACCAAAATATTGATTGAGTCTCAAACATTCAAAACCAATTGGATTTTGACAAAGGTACATAGCCTGAATAAAGCCCTAGACTTCTTCATTTTCAACATATATGGTCCAACGAAACCATCAAATAAGAGGCAATTATGGACTGAATTAAGCCAGGAATTCTCAAAATTGGGTAATTCAAACTATGTAGCCGAAGGGGATTTCAATGCAATAACTGACAACCAAGAAAAGTTGGGTAGTATAAGAAAACTAAACCAATCATAGTTAGAATTCACAAATTTTGTGAACCACAACAGCCTCATTGATATCGTTCCAACCAATGGCAGATACACTTGGAATAATAGGAGGACCGGATTTACCAACATTACTGAAAGACTCGATCAGTTTGTGTTATCTCCGTCTTGGCTCTCTAAGCCGATGTTGCCACTCTCTTAGATAAGAACGATCACAATCTCAAATCACCTCCTAGTTGATCTAACTGTCAAGGAGGGCCACAAACTCCAACCATGCCAATTCCAGTTCAATAAAATGTGGTACAGAAGTCCAGACATTATGGGACTGCTATTTAATTGGTGGATAGAGCCACTAAGCATACAAGGAACAAGAATGCTTAAAATGCAGAAATGACTACAACACATAAAAGATAAACTTAAAGTCTAGAACAAAACGACATTCAAGAACATATTCTAGGAGAAAGAAAGAATAGAAACTAAAATGGCGGCAATCAATGAAAAATTAATTAGTGCTGGCATGACCCAAGTGGGCCCAAGAAAAAGAACTCCTAGCACGATACAACGAAGTCCTAGCAAAAGATGAATGTTATTGAAGGTCCAAATCAAGGGAAGCATGGCTGGGAGAAGGGAACCTCAATACCAAATTCTTCCACAATAGCTCCAAAATCAGGCGTGGGCGGAACATAATCACTGACGAACCCTCACAGAAAATGAGAATGTACAAAAAGAAGGTGTTCATTTCTTTCAATCGCTCCTACTCAAGGATGATGAATCTAAACCCCCTAGTAACAGTTTCTTGCCATGATTCCAACTCTTGTAACAGATGAGGATAATACCTCTCTTACTGCATGGTCCCATGGGGGGGCTTGGGCTCCTATTTTCACGGAACCAGGTGGTCTCATGGGAAAAAAAAATCTGCTACAGGATTAATTGGAATCTTTTTCAGCCCAAACTGTTTTGGGCAGAAAATTTCAGTTGGTGAGATTGGGGTGGGGCTAGAAATTGCCCCACCTGCTTAAGAGTACTTTACTGCCACTTGTCACAAATCTAAAAATTTAGATTCCCACTAGGAAAAAAATTGGAGGAAATGATGTTTATTTATTAATTTTTTATTCATAGCATTCCATTCCACCACCATTCCACCGCCAACCTGAAGGTTCAATTTTTTAGCTAAACTGCACAACTAAATTCATGGGACCACCAGCATCAAAATATTCTGCTAAAAATTTGAGCAGATTCTGCTCCGTATTTTTAGGAAGCCCCCCCTCCATAGGACCGTGACCTTAGCACTCATGTCACCAAGAAGTAAGTCAAAAAGGCAATGTTTCAATTCAACCCGGAGAAAGCTCCCAGTCTGGACAGCTTCCCTACGTCTTTTTTAAAAGAAGGATGGGAATTCATGGGCAGCGACATCTAGCAAATGGTTGACGAATTGAGAAAATCAGGAAAGATCCTTAACGACCTCAATAACACAAATATTGCCCTAATCCCAAAGAAGCAAGATTGTTCGGCATTTTCAAACTATAGACCAATCTCATTGTGCAACGTCATATACAAGATAATCTCAAAGCTCATAGCAAATCGACTCAAAAACCTCCTTCCGGTCATTGTATCTTAGGAGCAACGCGAGTTTGTGGCTGGTCGGAACATCAATGATGAAATCATCATCACACACAAGGTTGTACATTCAATCCAAAAATACAACATGAAAGGTATGATTCTTAAACTCTAAGTTGCCGGTTCTGGTACAGGATCGGGCACGGGTATGCCGGTACGACAATTTTTTTTCCCTAAAATACGGTATGTTTGGGTACGGCTGTATATATATATATATATGCAAAAAATTAAAAATATACAAAATTGTAAATACATTTGATAGTATGATATAGTATACTTCATCAATCATTAGTCATCAATTCATCATTGAATCATTGATAAATGGTAGTGATAAAGATAAATGCCAATTGATAGTTCAAAATTTCAATACTATGTTATATATCATATATGTCTAAAGTCACGATCCAAATGAAGATCATTACAATTACAAACTTACAATGATAATAGGGATCTGACGATAAACCATCTAGTTATTACAATATTGGATTAATGTCAATGTTTATAGTGAAATAAATATTTTATAAATCCACTAAATCGAAAAGCAACATTTAAGAAGCTGATAATGAAATAATACCTTTGAAATTAATTTGAAACACAAGCTAAAACAGATCACAAACTACTGCAACTAAAAAGGATGATTTAAATTAACATTTTCTGCCTGGCAGCGCCCTGGGAGTGCCTGGGAGCGCCCAAGAAGGACCCACAGAGAACCTTGGGCTGCCTGGGCGCTCCCAGACGCTCCCGTACCCAAATGCTCTAGAAGCGGGCACGGGGTCCTTTTTTGAAGAACCCGGTAACATAGCTTAAACTAGATATCGGCAACACATACGATTGAGTAAGTTGGAGATTTCTTCTCAACATTAAGGAAAAAATTGGTTTTGATACATAATTCCTCAACTGGATTTATGCATGCATCTCCTCAGCTAGATATTCATGTTCTAATTAATAATACACCGTGTGGCTTTTTTGAGGCCACAAGAGGCATTCGGCAAGGAGATCCACTATCTCCTTTCCTCTTTGTTATCATGGTTGATGCACTCAATCAGGGAATTGGAATGTGATACTAGGAAGATGGAAGGGCCTCCCAATTGCCCCCAATATGGCCCCTATTTCACATCAATTGCTTGCAGATGATACACTGCTATATGGTGAGCCAACCATCTGTGAAAAAGAGACCATAAAAGGAGTATTGGCAGAGTACACTAAATGCTCAGGACAGACAATAAATCACCAAATCATGCATTTTCTTTTTTAATACCAAGAAATCTGCACAATGCTAGATTGCAACAACTTCAAGGTATAATATTGGAACATTGCCAAGCACATATCTGGGCATTCCCCTTTAACAGAGCAATATGACAAAATGCAAAAGAAAAATGAAGATGTGGAAGGGGCGTTGGCTTACCCTTGAAAGCCAGACCACAATGATAAAGGTTGTGATAGCAACCATTCCCATATATATGCTTTCATGCCTCGATCTAACCACAAAAGCCGAGAGGGATTTCATTAGAACACAATGCAAGTTTCTGTGGGAGGGCTCTAATGAAGTCAAGAGGATACCACTCGTGGCATGGGAAATGGTCAAACAAAGCAAAATAACAGGTGGGGCAGCTTTAAGGGATATCCAAAAAGATGTTTGAATACCCAATTTAGAGTAGAATTCTTAAAGAAAAATACTTAGATGCTGCGGAGCCCAATTGGATACTGACAGCAGTGATCCCCCCAAACAGATCATCAATCTAGAACTTCATAACCAAATGTCGCTCTCTAATAACTGACCATCTCACATGGAAGATCAACAATGGTGAATCAGCACTTTTTTGGATGGATTCATGGAATGGTTATACACCAATGAGAGATCATTGAAGAGGAGGACTATGTTGAATTAACAACAGCTGCATACGGAGACAAAGTGAAAAACTACCTGAACATAAACTGCCGAGAGGGAAGGATGGAGTACACTTGGAAAGATCTTGAGGTACTCCCAATTCAATTAAGGGAGAAGATACTAAAGGAACTCTCACAGGAAACTTTGTTTAAACTGCAAAGATGATGAAATCCTCTGGATCACTGTAAAATCAGGCAAATACACCACCAGGATCAGATATCAGATATTGGACAGTGGGATTCGACAATATGTTATGGCCAACTACACTTTGTTGGGGCTCTAATACCTAAGGCTGGTGCATTTGCATGGAGAACCCTTCATAATCGCATCCTCACAGGCAATAGATTGATGACACTTGGCTTTCAAGAACCCTTCAAATGCCCATTATGCCTAACTTCAGAGGAAACGATGGATCACCTACTATTGCAATGCGAAGTTGCACAAGAATGTTGGACAAGATTGCGCAACACGCTGGGGTGTCAAAGCCCTCTTCCGAATAATTTGTTAAACCTCTTTCAAGGGTGGTGACAACCAAACAAAGGTTTGCAGTGGGCAGGCATATGGACTGAAACACCTGCAATGATAATATGGCAACTATGGAAAGAACAGAATGCTAGAATTTTCAAAGAGAAGTCTGCTAGCACGGAATCTATAATAAGTAAAATTGAGATTGGTATATGTGAACACCAAAACATTCAAGCCAAACACAAAAGAAAGAAGTTCTATTCAACATGGGATGACAAAACATAGATGCTATGGCCACAGTTAAAAGCACCCTCTCATGGGACTGGGGCCATTCGACCAAATAAGGATGGGAGGGGAAAAGCCAAATGGCTTTTACCTCCACAAGGCAGGCTGAAATTAAACTCTGACAGGGCCTCACGAGGCAACTCTGGGGCATTTAGAGCAGGCTTCATAATATGCGATCACAAAGGCATTATGCAAAAGGCTGGATCAATAAAACTACCGAATGGTACTAAGTACTAACACAGAGGCTGAGTTTGCTGCCCTCATTGAAGGCATTAAGGCATGCATTGATAACAATTACCACCATGTGGACATCGAAGGGGATTCGATGGTAGTGGTAAGAGCTATTACAACAAAGCAGACGCCAAGCTAGAAAACGACCATGTGGACAGATCATATACACACACACTTAACCAAAATCAAAAACTACACAATACAATAAATTTTCAGAGAGGCCAACATGGTTGCTGACTATCTCTCCAATCAGGCTATCAATCAACGAGAAACATCTGTCATATCAAATCAAATTGGTGACTGGCAAGAGCTCCGTAAGATTGCAGATACATAGGACACACCCACTTCAGGATATGAAGAACAGAGAATATGAGAAGGATCCAAGTCCCCAAGACTATACCGCCAGTCATTAACCATGCTGGGCACTCACAGGTCTTACCACTAAGGCATTCACCTATTTTGTCCAGTCTATAAAATATTAGAGGAAGCACTAGTCGACCAACAATGGATAACATTCCAATTCCAAGCTGCGCTTGTCTGTGTGCTCAAGAGCATGTCTCCGCTCAACTGCAATGGGTCATTCAGTTAAAATATCCATCAATGGAGACGGCAATAAGGATGGTCATAGGGAACCAAAAGCTGGAAGTTGGGCACATACATGACGAGACATTGATCGCTATCTTCCTGTCAAGTGAGGACTACAGGAAGGAAGATGATAGGTAAACTAATGGCACAAAACCTTGTAAAGGAAGACTATGCCAGGGAAGCGGTCAATGTAATATCTGCTTTCAACAAAGCTCCAAAGAAAGGATACATCTGCGATGCTGTGGAATATGGAAAGGTAAAGAAGAATAAGAAACTTGCTGAAGCTATCCATCTGTATCGAGAATGCTTTTACAAGAAGAATCTTTGGCCCTTTTTAGACTTCGCCATCTCAAACCAAGGACTCTTCACTGCTGCTGAGATGGATAGGATGACTGAACTTGCTACTGGACTGATAACAATCTATTCTCATAAGCCAAGTAAGGGGCAGAAATATAATGCTCACCATGTAACTGTTTTCTTCTCAATCAATATAATGGGAACTACCCCTTGGTAGCAATTTAATTAAAAAATTAAAAAAAAAATCCATCTATAAAAGATGCAGAAATATTGATTTAGAAAACATTTACATTACACAGCCACCACATGGTCCCTTGATATTGTGTCTTTACATGTTCCAGAGTGATTACAAATGAGCAAAGATTGCTTAGTGCTTACAAACAAAAATATGGAAAATAATTCAACCCAAAAGAAAACATGTTTTGGACTTCATGCTAAATAAAACAGAAACAATCTGAAAGGAGTAGATTGTTTTTTCACCTGTGAAATTGATAGCATATCCCTAATTCTTTTATTGGTGACATCACTTCCCAAACTTTTTCCCTTTTTACTTGTGAATGCCTCCATGCTAGAAAGTACCCCTGAATCCTGACCTCCCACTCCAATGAGTGCATATCCGCAAATAGTCAAATAAGTCAAACCAAGACAGACCATGAACTCCAGCATTGCTTTACCTGCTTCAAATAATTATACATCAGAATTCATAAGAAACTGCAATTCAATAATAAAGAAAACATAATAGAGCTCTAAATGACAGAAGGGAAGTAAACAAGCAACATCTATTTGCTCCCCAGTACAGATGATAAGTTACCTACCATGACCCTCAGAAGAGGTGTCCGATTTCAATTACATGGCCAAGCATTAGAGAGCAGGCCTAGCATGCTAAGTAAAATGCTTGCTTACTGCAGTTCCAATCAGTTGCCATACACAAGTTGTTAAAGAAAAATTTATGGGCCTTGAAACTTATGAACTCGTCAGACAGTTGTCTAAATGATTTAAAGATTTATTGATTTGTTTAACCAAAATCAATTGGTTATTGAAAAATAAATTATGTGGGGAAAATTCTTGTCCCTGTAAGTTGTTTTTGATGAGTTTGTTTTGTGGATTTATGATTTCAAATGAAATACAAATGATTTTCCATTGGTTTGAATATAAAAGAATGGCTCGATGAAAAATTAAAGCAACTACAAGGTAAGTAGAGGAGAAACATCATGAAAGTATATTCATGACTGGTTTGGTAGATTAGAGTATGTAAACGGATTTGGCTCACAGCCACTAGCCATCATCTTTTCAAAGACTGCATATGCAAGTTCCACTCTGCCTGCAGTGCTAAACCCACGAATTAGTGCATTGTAGGTGCCAACAGTTGGTTGATGACCATCAGATAGGAGTTCTACATATAACTGGCATGCCTCCTCCACCATGCCTACCTTTCCAAGGTGATTTATTAAACAGTTGTAAGCAATCAAGTTTGGAAGACAATTACTGTTCTTCATTTCTTTCAAAAGTACTAATGCTTCCTCTAGCCTTTGGGCTTTGCCTAGTCCATCGATCATGAGATTATACACAATTGAATCAGGCTTCAAGCCACTAGCATTCAATTCCATAAAAAAATGAAGAGCCTCATCTATCCTGTTCATCTTACAGAAGTTGTCTATAAGAACAGTGTATGATTTCAAATCTGGTTTTATGCCCCCTTCAATCATTCCTTTGAACAGTTGATAAGCTTCATCTACATCCCCTTGCTTTCCAATGGCATTGATAAAAATATTGTAGACTCTACAATCAGGCTTGCACCCATTTTCAATCATTTCTTCAAATAAATCCTTTGCTTCATTTATCCTAGCTGCCTTACCGAGACCAGCAATCAGGGGACCATATGTAGAGCAGGAGAGAGTATATCCTCTCTTCATCATATTATCATACAAATCTATGGCATCATCAAGTCTACCGGCCTTTACAAGACCTGAAATAAGTGTATTGTAATTTATCGTGCTCATCTTGCAGCCTCTCGATCGCATCTCATTAAGCAGCTCAAAAGCAACATCTATCTTGCCAGCCTTTCCAAGAGCATCAAAGAAAGCATTGTAAGTAAAAGCATTTGGAATACAACCTAATTTCTTCATCTGTTTGAAAGTATCCCAAGCCATATGAATACAATCAACTTTACATAGCCCATCAATAAGAGCACTGTAAGATTTAACGCTAAGAACAATATTTTTGCATTTTGATTCTTCAAATAATTTATAAGCATCAAAGACTCTTCCTGCTTTACATAGAAGTTGAATGAGAAAGCACAGAGCACAAACATAATGATGATCAGCTTTGGCCAACATCTGCTCATAGATCAAGATTGCATCATCCAATCTGTCTGCTTTGCCCAGCTCATCAATTAGGACCGCACAAGCATCATCATCAAGCAGTAATCCTATTTCACCATGCAACTCTTTGAACATTTTCAAAGCAAAGTCCATCTTGCCAGCTTTTACAAGCCCTCGTAGAAGAGTACCAAAAGTTACAGGATTCGGAGAAAGCTTATTTTTCATGTCTTTAAAGAGCTGACAAGCATCATCCATTTTATCCTGGTTGATGAGACCATCAAGCAAAATATTGTATGTAAAATCATCAGGTCTAAAGCCATTTTTCGTCATCTCCTCCATCATTTTGAATGCCAAATCTATCTCATTATTTTTACAGAGACCATTCAAGATCGAATTGTATGTGTTATTATTTGGCATGTATCCTCTTTCCTGCATTTCCCGAAACAAATCCACAGCTTTTTTAACCCTTCCATCTTTACCAAGTCCATCCACTAGAATATTGTAGGTCACGACAGTAGGAGGGAGATTCATCTCCCGCATTTTCCTTAACATTTTCCATGCCTCATCTTTTCTGTCTGTCTTGTACAGAATATCAATCAGAGTATTGATAGTAACAGTGTCTGGATCACATCCATTTCCTATCATCTGCGAAAACATATTAATAGCTTCATCCACTTTACCTGTGTTACCATAGGCGTATATCATCACATTGTAAGTTATTACATCAGGAGAAATCCCTATTTCTCTCAATTCTTTAAAAAGCTTGTTTACTTCATCAATCCTACCTGCTCTTCCAAGGCTATCTATACAAACATTGAAGGAAACAACATCTGGGAAAACTCCTTTCTGCTTCATCAGCAGGAGCATCCCATAGGCCTCATCAGACTTACCATTTTTTCCATAGTAATCTATGAACAAATTGTAGGTGAAAGATATGGATTTATCCCACCCATAAATTTGCAAAAACTGCAAAAGCTTTTGTGCTTCATCCAGTCTATTAACCTTGAGAAGACCTCCAATTAAAGAATTATAAGTGAACAAGTTGGGCGAGTGACCTCGTTTTACCATTACACCTAACAATCCAAGAGCCTCATCAACCTTGCTACCATTGCAAAGGGCATTGATAAGACTAGTGAAGGTTACCACATTCGGCCCACATCCATCTGCCTCCATCTCCTTCCAAACCTCCCAAGCAGCATCAGCATTGCCTGAATTCCCATACTTATCAATCAAAGTATTGTATGTGACATAATCTGGCCTGCATTGGCTGTTTTTCATCTCATTCAGTAATTCCCTTGCCTCATTCAATCTACCTGCACTGCAAAGTACAGCCATTAATGTGGTGTAAGCTACAACATCCAGTTCACAACCCTCTCTCTTCATCTGTCTCCACATTGCACAAGCCTCGTCTACCCTACCGGCTCTCCCAAGGATCTTGATGCAGATTGTGAAGGTGTAAGCATTGGGTGTCAAGCCAAGTTTTTGCATATGCGCCAGAAGTTCCAGCACCAGCCATGCACCTCCCATTTTACCACGGGCATACATTAGGGCAGAAAAACATTTCATGCTGGGCACAATTCCTTCAAACAACATCTTCATATACACTTCCATAGCTTCATCCCCGAACCCAGATTTTAGAAGTAAACCTACAAGACCATTGTATGCAAAATCACTGAGCACAAACTCAGACTTTCTCATCTTTTCCAGGGCCCCTGGAACCTGTTCGATACCTCCATCTATTCCAAGGCCGCGGAGCATTATTGTATAGGTTTGAGAATCAAGTCCACATCGTTGTGTTTGCATCAAGCTGAAAAGGTTTGCCATCTCTTTCAACATCTGGGCTGCTCCCAAGATTTCTAAGATGGAATTGTAAGACTCTGTTGTATGCTTAAAACCTGGCTGCCTGGCAGCCCATTGGAAAAACTCCAACGCTTCGTTTGAATCAGAATAAGACTTGAGAATTTGAATCACACGGTGGATATTTAACCTTTTCCCATGCCTAACCACAGGAGTGATACTTATACTTTCAGCAATTGAGTGTATGCTAGTTATTTTGCGCTTTATTAGTACTTTATTTTGTGTACACAAACAAATATTCAGGGTTGAAATCCTGTCAGTTTTACCTGCTCTTTTGAACCAAAAGAACTCCACTGCGATTGATCCTCCTCTTCCCGGTGGTCTGCTGGTGCATGGACAAACCTTCTTCACTTTGTACGTTCCTGTTACACAGGTTTCCATCGTCTCCGCTGAAGTCAAGCAAATAAATAAATGAAGCCAGTGTTGTCCTCATTGCTGCACCTCCGGCCTTTCATTGAACAAAGTGTGTTCCTTGAACAGTCATGAGGATGCGAAACAAGATTTATTTTTAGATTCTTCCAACAATTGAAGGAAGTTCATCTAATTCTAGGCGAAACAAAGTTTGGATTCGGTGAGAATGGAGTGAGCGAATACCCTATCAAGATTAGATTTTTAGTATTTTGAGGCTGTGGTTCCGAGGAGGGGAGCTTTTTATCAAATTTCAATGGGTGTTGGTTATAAATTTAGGAGCTCTTTATATATTAATTTATATAAAGAAGTATATTATATTAAAAACAAATAGTATCATATTTGGAAATTTATGCAAGGTAAAGTTTCAAATGAATATATTTAAATATGAGATAAAATAATTAGTAGTTAAATCCTCAAGTAGTAAGAGTTACAAATTTAGTAAGAGGTGGGGGCGGGTCATAATTATTAAATTTGATTAAAATATATAAAAAAAAATATTCTTTTATAGTCCACGAATACCGGGCGATCTGTTTTTGGGTCTACAGACAGCTTATAGTATATATGGGACTCCTCATACTCCCAATCTGAGGGAGGCACCTAACTCGTGCTCCACAATATGAGGTGTACATACCTTACCCCCTGCAGGATTTGAACTTGTGACCTCTCTTTCACATTAAGTTATTATAAAGACTTTGGTTGTTAGTATTTGAGTCCCAATTAATATTGGCACCCTCTTCATTAATTTGTTTCCCATATAATGGTTGAGTATCATTCTTGATGAGAAATGGCTAATGAGGACATTTATAATCTTCTAGCCAACTAGGAACACCCCTATCATGAGGTTGGAAGGACATAAAAGACAAACAAAGCTATTAAGACCAACCTTGAGCAATGTGATTAAGCATTGTGAATCCAAGCTTCGTGCTAAGGTGGCAAAGAACCATGTGAATCATGTCTATGAGTATTGTAACAACATCTATGCCAACACTATTGAGAAGAGGACTAACCCTTCTAAGAGGGAGTTGTTAGTGATACTCTAGTAGTTGTAGAAGGCGCATTAACCCAGTAGTCAAAAAATGTCTATAGGTGTAAGTGCCTAGAAATGGGCATGCACACATGACAAACCCAATGATGACCTAATGATCCAACACATGACCCTACATGTCATGAAAAATAAAAACAAACTCTCTTTTAACTATCCCTACTCCAATCCATCAATTAAAGGTCCAAAGGTAACTTAATTTATTTTTCATTCTAAAGAACAAGTTCATGACAATATTGTGTATCTCAATAATTAGCAAAACATCCAAATTGAATCAACAAACAATAATAAGATAAAATTCATTCAACGATGCAACCAAATTTCTCTAAGTAAAAGTCAATTCCTCTTCATTCAAGCATTCAAAGTAAAACTATTTAATTCATAATATTATTTGTACTTTGAAAATATTGTGTAATTTTGATTGGGAAACAACAAGAATTTTTTTTTTGTTCAAATATCATTTGAGAGTGTTTATTTTGTTCTAGTAATCATTAAATTACATTTAACAAAAAAGAGAAGAAAACATTTTGTTTGCTAATTGATATTTAAAGGTTAGCTTTGAATTTTTAGCAATAGTATTATTAGGTGAATATAGTCATAAATGTAAAAACATAGACAAAAAAAAACAATTCATCTTTAGTGTCATTTCAACATTATTTTTTACATAAAATAATAGGGGTTCTATAAGAGCCCCGCCCTTGACAAAGAGCTTACATTACAATGACTACTCAAGAGAAAGTAGGAAAACAAACATAAATCTACATAAGCAACTTGCTACAAATAAACAATAAGAAGTATATGCTAATAACATAAGCCCAAGAAGGGCATGCTAAAATAGACTAACACCCAAATGCATAGTAAGGATAATATAGACTCTCAAATGAGAGAAAGAAGTACCATTAATGTTTTCCATAGCCCTAAACTATCCCAAACATTCACAGTCTCTTGAGAAGGCTTGAACATTATAAAAAAAATTCCTCAATCCACCTATCATATTTATTTTCTACTCAACCACACCAAAAACCATCCAAAATAGGAAAATATACACCATGACATATTTCACATTGTATTTGTGAGCAATATAGGGATGGACCATAGAAATGAGGAAGTGTGGAATAACTCCTAGCCCTCGAGAAACCTCTACAATGATGCACATCAAGACCCATAAGTACCTTCCTAATGTCTTCATGCAAACCTTATAAAATTTGAACTTCTTTTTGTATGTTAACTTCTAGTGGTCCCTAAGCTAACCACAAAAGAGGTGTAGATTTGGAGACTTCCCCTTCCACTTTAATATATCATAAATTCTATCTGATTTCATGGACCACTTTTATCTCTATGAATTTGTTTGGTAAAAACATTTGAAAGCAGAGTAAGCTTGAGAAATATATTTGGAACAAATAAGGCTAAACTAGTGATGAAATCACTCCCAATATGGTTACTTTTCTCTTATACCTTGTCACCACAACTTTAACGCCTAAGACTATATTCACAAAGGTCAATGTAGTTGGATCTTGACAAGTAAAAATATATTGGAGCCTTTTATTTGAGAGGTATTCTTGTAATAAGAAACCATTTATTTAATGTCCTTGTGTTTTTATAACTATGAATGCTAGATAAAACCCTAGAATTAGATGGCATGTACAAGAGGATTGCCACAACCTTGTATTCATTACAACACTATCATAGCTTATAACATGTATCCTCCCTCATGCATCATTAAAGGAACATTATTTATTGTTTTGGCATACCTCTCATCAATTTGGATACAACTTAAGGGACATACCAATAAACAAATGTTTGTCTTTGACATGTGGAAAAGTGCTTTCACTAGCCTAAATTTATAACATGATAAGTTTAAATTTACAATAACTAATCACCTCTAAGACTGTTTGAAATTTGATATATCTAACCTTGACCACATGCTTGAGAGTTTGTTGTAAGTAGTTATTCTTGCGTTTTGTGATACTCCAACATTAGCTAGATGATCTACTACTATATTGAGAAGTATTTTATAATGGTGAATATGAAATTCAAAAGATGTTAAATGAGAAGATCTCTCTTCAACAAACCTATTCATCTTCCAACTTGAGCTTTTACCTTTATTCATCACATTCACTATAATCCAAGAATATCCTTCTATAAAAATTAAGATATTTATGAGATATAATTACATGTAACCCTATAATTAGAGCCTCCCATTCTACTTCATTATTCATGTGGAGACCTAGATAGAGTGAACCTC